>CM039682.1:22864543-23121607 GCA_022537955.1 Schmidtea mediterranea
CCGAAACCGGATGAATCCAAAATAACCCTAAAACGCGATTTCAAGAGATAATGTAGAAAGATGGATATAATATAAAAGCCATCAGAGAAATATGCAGAAATGCGGGTCGAAGGAAAAGGATGATGAGAATAGTAAACAAAGCAGGAAAAATCGCTATGATTATGCTAAAGGAGCTAGAAGCCCACCAGAATGGAATCGTATCAAAGAAGAAAGTATACCCATGATATTCACATGGACAGATGTAGAAGGAAATGTACCTTTACATATTTGCCCAAAGTACAGCATAGAAACACCCAACGAATAATTGAAATATAATTCAATTTTATGCAGAAAGCGGACACAGCTCAAATATACCAAACGAGAGGGACAAACACCACTAATGTTCGCAGTTGCAGCAGATGCTTCACAACAGTCCTGAGAGAATACTAAAAACCGGATCATCGTTCAAAGAGAAAATATGCGGGAGAAAATAATGACTACACTATGCAACTGAAATCAACAAGCTAAGTGGCAATAAAATTTAATTTACAGTAAACGCGAAATAGAGCAAAGAGAAATGATGGGTAAAACAATCCAAACCATTATGGGAAGCATATCGACGCCAAACAGGACGAGCAACAGGCCCAATCTGATGGAAATGACCTACGAGGGTTCACATAAAGTATTTCAATGTAAAATTTATGTAAAAACAAGAAACGTTCTATGAAAGAAACAAAAGGCTCACTACCCATTTCCAAAGACGATAAAAGCAATGTTGAAATGGAAGGACGGAAATTCACCAATCATGCCAAAAAAGCAAATACAATCGGAGATAGAAAGAAACAGTTATTGATTGATAAACACAGATGCATCGAAAGCAAATAAGATTCAAGCAAGTAAACAAGAGATAAAAGAGATGGATGATATAAAAAGCAAGAATAATAAAGTATACGAGGAAATAATTCGAAATAATAAATGTCGAGGAACGAACATTTTCAAAAAGGCAAACCCGGATGGAGATAATAAATAATGATAATATGAAGAAGGGGTGACAGCAGCAAAACCCAGGATGATCAAATACTAAGAGATGAAAACAAATTCCGCACAACAGAGAAAAAGGAATATCCAAACGAGGAAACGTCAAGAACGAGCAAACAGCAATAACGAGCGGAAAAACGAAACAAGGGAATGATCTACTACAAACAAAGGAAAAATCAAAAACGACCGACCCTGCTACAGAAAATAATGATATTGATTACATCCATCAAGTTAACGGAAAGCTGACGAAAATATCACGAAAAGAAATGAGATCGCACATTCAGAATACGAACAATAAACGATAAAAGGAATTCGAGCAAAGGGAATATGCTTACAACTGACATGAATACAATGCATAAGTTTGTCAATTCGATTCAATAAGGAAAACCAGGAAGATGGAAATTACGATCCGAAAACTTCATCATCATGTCAAACCACTAAAGGACGTATGCAGAGATGCTACAAAAAAAGAAATAGAAACGTAAAAATCCAAGTAGAGCCAGGATAGGGCAAAATTAGAATATAAACAGAGGAATAGAGACGATTGAACCAAGTATGTATACAAAACAAATTATCGATTGTGGAAAATGAACATGAAAGCAGGAAAAATAAATGCGAATGCGGATAGTCTAAGGGCAACGCAGAATATATAATATGTGCAATAACGAATAAATAATAACCTGCACATTAGCAAAACCTGGGGAAAAATTCACAACACCAAAAGAAGAGCCTTATCAACGTCGAGCACGAGGAAAATAAAGAAATAATAATAAAAGTGGAATCAAACCCAAAGAGTGGAGAAGAATAATAGTACGAAAATACGGTAAAAGAACCTATTAACAAAAAGTTTGTATATTCGAAACTTAAAAAGAACCGAACGATTAAATGGAGAATCAAATGTCAACAAATGATGATATCAACAATCAAAATACCGTATCAACCAAAAAGAAAGCGTGGAAGTATACATAGTACACGTTCAGAGAGGAAGAGATGATACTAAATCAATAACAGAAAGTTGTTAGAATCAATTACGACAAAACATCAGAAAAAGGAACAAAAGAGAAACCGTATCAACGACAGATCAGAGAAAGTAAAAAAGCAGTAATAATAAACATAAGGAATCAAATGCAGCAAACGAAGGAAGAAAAAAAAATAATTGAGGGAATACAGTGTGAAAAACCTATCACGAAAATCTGTGTATACGAACCTAAAAGAAACGAACCAGTAAACAAAAGAATTCAAATGGAGATAAGCAAACTGTAAAGAAACCAAAAGTATCGCATACCGACCGAAAAGAAACTTGGAAAATATGTAATAAACATTCAAAAAAGGAACTCATGGACATTGGAGAATGGTAACAAGGAAACCACTCAAGTCAAATGCGACAGATTTCAACCTTAAATAAAACAATCTGAGGGAAAACCAAGAAACGAAAACATTGAAAAAAGGAATGATCATGGACGACAGCCATCTTTCAATCCACGAAGCATTACAACTCCAGAAAGCACTCAAAAATGTACAACCGAAAAAGAAGGCAATAATAAGGAAACAACCAATGCAAGAGAAAATACAACTATGCCAGCCTAACGAAACGACTATATAATAAAAATGATTTGAATTTAACAACAGCAATAGTAAGGCAGCCCGTAGTAATGCTGATAATAATTCAATTAACAAGAACTACCAAATGCAGAAAGAGCCAGCGAAGAGAAAGATTATGGCCAGCAGTAGAAAAATTCAATTTATGATATTCGAATTAGGACAATACGATGCCAGAAAAAACCGAGGAAATTATGAAATCAAGGAAAATTCTAGCACAAGCGGACTCTGTTAAAAGAACCGCCATTATCGAAGCACAACAATTGGTCAAACGAATTGATGGATACCAGGATAATGAATGAGAAATATGGATATACGAAAACATTGCGTAATAGAGTCCCAGAGGACGATGGTGTTTTGTAAAACGAGAAAAGGACGTTGTATATAGTGTAAAGTATAATGTAGTATAATAGTAGTAATAGATGTATATTTTATAAATATGTACAAAATGCGTTAGAAATAATGTTCAGAACAGAAAGAATGCGATGGAATTAACGATGTATTATAACCAACAGATGAATCCGAATAATGCAATCAACAAAATCAAGTAGAAATACCACCTTTCACAGAAGGGAATTCAACAAACCAGCAAGCTTGCCAATGCACCTATAAGATTGTAGAATTAAATCAGGGAAATATAAACCAGATCAGGAATGAGGGCAACGTGGAAGACGACAAGTGATATTAATGACACTAATAACAAACAATGCGCAAACTCAGTGGACAAATACTCATCTAGTATTAACGGAAAGCGTAAACAGAGGCCTACAACAAGCATAAGACTAGAAGAGCAACAAAGAACTATTAATACAATTGCAAAGAAAATGAACAATTAGCAGATCAAAGTTAGATGGCACAAGCTGACGAAATTAGAAGACTACGTAACAATCAACAGCACGTCAGATCCAGCAAGTTGGGTGGAAGGATAACATCAATGCAGGAATCACCCCTGAACCGGATTCAAACGGTGGAGTAAAATAAAGCCATACCTTGTAAATATGTATAAATAAAATGATAGAAGTTTAAAGAACGTCGAGTAATCAGAAAATTTTTGTAGATAGCCAGGGGACAATTATCAAGAGAATTAGAGAAGCGAGAATCCATCAGAAACTACGAGCGAATAATGGAAAAACAAAATTAAAGTGGTGAACGATATCAAAGAAAGACTAAAATGTTGTTAAATGTAAAGAACTATTGCATTGGAGCGAGACAGACGAAGTGCGGATGCAGAATATGCACAGATTGCACGATAGAGTGGTAGGAAACAAAAACAATAAAATGTCCTTGGATGCGACGAAATGTTAGAAAGAGGTGAAGATCCTACAACAGTGGATTAAAGCCACCAATAAAGAAATTAACATCTATTAATACAATGCCAAGCTAAAAGAATGCGGAATGGAAAAGACTGATGAAGGAAGCGGAAAGTCACCTAATGAATGTGAATATAATGAGATATTATGCGAAAATGTCAAACCATCACAACGAAAAAGACGATCAAAAAGAACATCACAAAGTATGTATCAAGAGAGAGGGAAAAATGCGAATTCTGTGGAGTTATCGAGAATGGCATAAAGATAGAAATGGAACACCGGAATCCAAAGAGGAACAATATGTTGATCTATATGAAGGGATATGCGCTAAAACAACTGTGACAAGAAGATAAAGTCAAACTAAAAGGAACATTGGAACGAATGTAGCGGCAAACCAGTCAAAATGTCCACTGGAACTGTTTAATTGCCAAGCAACAATTAACCAATTGCAGAAATGCAAAAGCATATGATAGAAATAGTATCGAACATTACTGAAATCAATGATGAAAACGATTAGGAATGTTAGCATGGAAGTAAAAGCTCGACAGAAAATTGATGCACAAAAAGCAATTAATAAGAGAAATATAGAGTCCAGAAAGAATTTCGAGAGAAGCAAGGAGACACACTCCAAGAAAATAAAACGGAACGAAATGAAAAGAAAATGCAACAGATGACCAACAGCAAAAGGAATAGAAACCAACAGCTCGATAGCCAGGAAAACATCTTTACGCACCATTTATATGAAAAATAACCGAATCGCAGAGAGCTCAGAGAGCAAAAGACGGAAACAGAGAATTTTAGACAGCCCCACCAATATACAGTTGGGAAAAATTGGATAACAAAATTAGGTATTAGACTATATCCAAATGTAGATGGGAATGCAACGGGCACCCATATCAGTGGTCTTCATCGATTGGGAAAAGGAGGATTACGACGAGCTATTAGCATGGCCTTTTAAACAAAAACATGATATTAACAATGAAAGGAATATGAGGATTACCGCAATCCAAATCAGAAACAGGAAATGAACCACAGATGGGAAGACCCAACAACCGACTGGAATAAGCGATTGGACACACGTTTCTACCCACAACAACGATTGAGAGCGAGAGATTCTTGCAGAAAGATAATCTGTATATAAAAGTTAGAATGGAGAAGCCAGACAAAGACGTTGTAAAAAGAAAGGAAAGTGTAAATAAAAATGTAAATAAAATAATTAAACCAAAAAATCAAAAAATTACAAATAATCAGAAAAATCAAGAAAAACAAAAATTCAAAAAAATAATGACGATATTTAGATGGCAAGCAAATCAGCGAAGAGATAACAATACGAATGAGACAAGGACCAGATTCGATATGGACGAGACTATGGAAAAACTAATTACAGGAAGAGAAAAATCAAAACCTTAGTAAGTCGCAATTCAGGGCACTATACCTTTCGACACAAACCGGACGACCATGGAAATGAGGGAAAGTAATCTACTCACAGAGAAGAGTAAGAGGACGAGAATTGAGAAGAGAGAACAGGATATTAACGTTTAAAGATAATAAAGTGTTTTACCGACCGGCAAAGCAAAGAAATGCTGCAGAAGGATTTTTATTTTACGGGAACACCAGGCTAGCCAGACGGAAAGTAACTGCATCTATTGTAAAGGGAAAACTCGCAAAATGGGAAAAAGAAGACAGCAAAACGATGAACACCTGAAGGAAATTTTTCAACCTGCCCATTTAGAAATCCCAATATTTGATGTAAAAACCAAGCGAGAACAGGCAGAAGGACTTCACAATCAGAATTAGAAAAGTATGAAAAACGGAGGCGAGAAAAGGATAACGATAATAAAAGAGTTTCGAAGATCCAGCAAATAATATGGGAAAAAAGAGACTATAAATAGAACATTCGAAGAGAGAATTAAAACTGTCAAAGGAAAACCCAAGAGCAGCAGAATTTGGCGAGTCAAGGATATCCAAACAGCCAGAGGAAGTAATATGCGAAGGATGCTTAAAAATCAACAACCAATACCAGATCAGAATGTCACAAAACTAAAGCATAAAGGAAAGTGTATGTATAAACAAGAAAAAGAGTCAAAGAATATCGAAATAATAATTACCAACCAACAAATAGAAGATATTTTGGATCGACCGAAAACGAGAACCCTAATGCTATTATCAGGAGTAGATACCCAAAAGATGAGAAAAATAATCAAAGAAAGATTAGCTAATAATTTGGAATGGTATGACTCAACACAAGCAGTAATCCGAGCAATCAAACGATATCAAGAGAAACCAAAAGAGAATCGAGACAAATCAACAATAAAAGAAGCTATTTTGGAACAGTATCAATGTGTAACATGTTGGCAGAAACATGTAGAAATAATTTATACGCCTTGTGGACATATGGTCACATGTGAAGCATGTGGGCTAAAAGTTGATATATGCCCAGTATGTAGAAAGCCGATCAGCGGGCGGATCAAAGGATTCCGTTTCGCTGATCAATAGATGGAAACCGAAAACAATATGTAAAAAGTGTAAATAAAGATAAACGTAAAAACAAAAAATTATAAAAACTCAAAAACCACAAAAATACGAGATGATGTAAATTATGATAAAATTTTGAGATGATTGAAAAGAGAAAATAATCAATTATTAATATTCAGAATTACAATGAACCAAAACGAGATGATAAACCAAAAGATAGAGAAAACCGTAACAGAGGACAAAGAGTCAAAAACCGAAAACCAATCCGAACAACTAAAAGAGATTAAAGAGGAATGGCAACAAAGGTCGATGAGATTAAAAGAAATATTAACATCAGTAGAAGGAGAACTACTGAGAGATACGTTAAAGATAAAAATGATAAGAGAAGAATTAGAACAACAGACAAGGAATACCGAAGGAAATAATGAACCATATCAAGAACGAGAAAAGGAGTTAGTAAAAGAATCCATGCAGAACCAAACCAGAATTACAAACCAAAGAAAGGAGATCAGAATGTTGGAGCAAGAGAAGCAGGATCAACAAAGTGAAATTGAAAGATTGCGAGAAGTGATAAAAGATAAAGAAGCGGAGATACGAGAAGAGGGAGAAGAGACGATAAAGATTATACAACAAATGCAGGAGGAAATTGGGCAAATTAGCACCCAATATCGAATAGAGAAGACAAAGAGAACCCATTTGGAACAAGCCAAAGAATGGGCAAAAAGACAAGCGCGATATTGGAAAATCAAATGGACAGAAGATAGAGAACAATCAAGAAGTAATTGGGAATCGTGGATCAGACATTATATTCAGCAAATAGCCGAAGAAGAAGATAGAACAAGAGCGTACAAAGCTAAATGGGAGAACGCAAAGATCGAGATCAATAAACTGAGAAATCAAGGGCCAAAACCATCAAAGAAAGCTAGAGAGCCCAAAGACGATAGACAAGAAAGAATGCTGACTCAGATAACTGATCAGGCAAGGAAATGGCGAATAGAATGCAAAATATGGGAGGACGCCAACGCAAAACAATCTAGCTATATAGCGAAATTAGAGCAGGAAGTTGAGTACCAACAAACCAGAGTAAAAGAGATGCAAATCGAGCAGGACGAAGCTCACCGACAAGACGAATACAACAAATAAAAACGGAAAAGAAAGAAAGTTGGATTAAATTAGAAGCAGGAAAATGGAAGAACCAGTATCAGGAAGTCAAGAAAGAGATAAGACTGTTGCCCAAAAGGATACTAAATATGGAAGATTGGGAACTTTGGGAACAAGTCGAAGTACAGAAAGAACAATCGAGGAACTAAACGAGCAGGTCCAAAACTTAGAATTTCGGGAAAAAATCAGACAAGGCACAATAAGAAGGCTCAGGAGACACGAAAAGGAATACGAACAACAATTCAACGAAATGTACAAGATGTCAGCAGAAGCAAGAAATCAACTTACAGACGAAAAAAGGCAAACCAACAATTAAACGAGAGAATAACAGAACTCCAGCAGGAGGTGAACGGACACCGAGGAGTTGTAGTATTTAAAGAAATTCAGTTGAGACATCAACTCGAAGTCAACGATCAGTTGAAAGAACAAGTCGAAGCAGAGATCAAAACGATAAAGCAAGGATACGAGGAAAACGAACAGAATTTGAGAAAAGAAATTGAAAAACTAAAAGCGTTAGAGAACACGCATCGTTTGGAAACGCAAGTAGAGGAATTAACTGAAAATACAGAATACCTTGCCTATCTCTTAGACGAAGAGATACAAATATCAAATACCTTACGTGAAGAGATAAATACCTTGCGAAACCGACCACCAATCTTGCTTATGCCGTTATATCCAACTGAAATTCCAACTCAAGTACCTGCCGAACCCGATGAAGGATTCGGGGAGACGGACGAGACAATAGTATAAAATTAAAGAGAAAATTGTAAAAAGTGTAAAAAGATTATAAAAATAATAAAAATGATAAAAACAAAAATTATGATCGATGTATATTTAGTATGAATTTGAATGAAGTGGAAATCCGATTGAATCTAGAAGACGGAGAATACGTACCAAACCCAATTCAATTAGTAGAACCAATCGAACAAGACCCACTGAGATATTACAGTAAAAGGTGGAGAGCTGAAAGAAAAGAATGGCAAGAATTAGTGAAGGAACAAGATTCAGAAATCGCCCGGATAAATCATCAATTAATACAATCTAAACAACTAACCAATATGATAAAACGAAAATTAACATCTAGTATGGGAGAAAACAAAAATCAAAAGAGAGAAAACGAACAATTGAAACGAGAACTAGCTGAAATAAAAACCCGTGTAATCCTGGAAGACTATTGGAAAACCGAAGCAGAACGAATGCGAGACAGCAGAAAAAGCGAACAGAGATACGCACTACAACTAGAAGACAGTTGTAAAGAAGCCAGAGAAATAAAAGAGAGCCATCAACAAGCCCAAGAGGAAATTAAAACATTAACAGATCAGCTCCAGGAAGCGAGACGAAAGTTGGAAAAACAAACAACCAAGCGGGTCAACTACAAACGTCAACTCAAGAGAAAACAAACAAAAGAAAGAAATCTTCAAATGAAAATTCATAAACAACAAAGAATAATCAAAGAAGGTAAAGAACGATTAAAAGAACTCCCAAAATTAACCGAGCGATTAATAAAAGCCCAAGTCCTGATAATGAGATTTTCAGAAAGAAAAATTAAAGAAGAGTGCGAGAGACACTCAACCCCAGAAAAAGAGAAAGAGTAAAAAGGGCTAAACTCCACTGTATATAGTTGAATAAAATTGTAAATAGACGTGAAAATTGATCGATATATATTAGAAATGAAAACCATGAACCCAACGTTATGGATCACAATGATAATGATGATAATGATGAGAAAGTGTAATACTGAAAACCCATTAGAAGAATGCGAGAGATCCCAACCCTTCAGAAGAGAAGACAGTACCTGTGCCGATTTCAAAGAAATTTGTAGCAATCCCGATAATGAAGAATGTCAACAGATAAACCTCCAATGTATACAATGTCCCACAAAAGAAAACAAGGACGAATTGAAACAGAACACCGAGAAAACCCAAATAATGGTACAAACCCTACTGAAAAATAATGAAGAGATAGCCACCATAAAAAATAAGAATCGAGAAATAAAGAAAACCCTAGAAAATATCATCAGACAAATTCAAAGAACAGCCAAAGCAAATCCCAAAAATAAACCAATTCAAGAAATTCAAAAGATCGTCCTATTAATTAAAAAGCAACTAGGAAAACGAGTGGGACAGGAAAATGAACCCCATACAACAAATCCATCAATCAAACTTATACTACCAATTAGTATAAATGCTAACATGATACTCTTAATATGCTGTCTCATCCTCGGCCTAAACAAACAAAAGCAAAATACCCCAATGCAGAAATTCAGAAGAATGATCAACCAAATCCGAAATACCAATCAAATTAGCAAAACTGCAAAACTCTCGCATATTTCTATCAATCACCCCTCAAGATCAACCCAGCTCGAAAGCGAAACCCAAGCCGTCAGTGATTCATTCGAAGCCAAATATAACTGATTTACATTGATTTGAACTGATTTGAACTCGTACTGATCAACAGTGATTTGAACTGATATTACAAACTTGCACTGATATTAAAACTGAACTATCCGATTTTATTTAATTACGTATCGTAGTAGGACCCCTTAAGTCCATCTTTATCTTGATGAGTAACCTTACCGTAGATATTTTTATGAATGTGGATGTTGAAAATGTATGTATCATTTTGAAACCAATTGAAATTGCGGGTCGCAATTTTACGGACCCCCGAGTGTTTTATGTTGGGCCAGAACGTAAACGGCCTTCAAAATGTTTAAATGGATCAGAAACACACATGCAAACATAACATGCAGATTTAAATAAATCAGGAAACACCAATTAAAACCTTATAAAATCTGAGAAATAAAAGAATTAAATATAAATTAATAAACATAAAAATAAAATAAACTAATAACAAAATGCACCAAGATCCGCACGATATCTACACAAACACAACAAGAAAACACAACAAATTCGACGAAATTGGAAAAATCAATTAAAATTCATTAAAGTGAAATTTAAATCGGAAAATTTGAATTAGTAATAATTCAAATAAAATTCTAAATAAAAAATTATAAAAATAAATCGAAAAATAATAAAAATAAATAATAGAATTTGCTAGAAAACAACAAGGTCGAATTTTGTTTTACTGCATCAAATTTTACACACCAAAAATTTAGGTATATATACTGATCCATTTTCGCATTAAAGTTAACCATTTAAAAACCAAAAACCATTTTTGAACATTTCAAACTATTTGAATCGTTTTTAAACATTTTAAATCTGTTCGAGATCATTATTTTGAATTTTTTGTAGAAATTTTAGGTGAGAATCATTGATTTTGGAACCCTCTTTCCACGCCCCGTGTCTTGCATCTCTGTAGAGCTCTGCTCGGACGTCGGCGTGGGAAGAGAGGCATTTGGTTTATTATGTAAATGTATGCTGCTTTTATGAATTGGAAGGGTAACATGTTATATTTTTCTTATAATTAATAAACATTACTATGTATAATTTGTTTTATATATATATAACTTATTTTATTTTAAAATATGTCGAAATTTCTCCGGCCCACAGCCGAAACATCATGCAAGTAAATAAAATCTACACAGTGCAGATGCATGTAAGAGCGTGGACAATCGCCAATGATATGCACCCGTGAAGACTCAGCGTGCGCAACGCAGCGGTCGTAACGTAAATATTTATCCCTATAGCTGAAGCGAGGAATAAGGAAGAAGTCTCTGGCTGCTTCCTCGTTTCTCAATTCAGAAAAATCGACCTAAAATCACATCGCACACGGCTTAAACTTATCACACCGAGTAGTCCAGTGGGCACTCAATAAATATAATGTAAACACAAATGCGCCTAGGATCTATTAAAGGGAAAAGGTACGGGGATAAACTGAATTAAAATCGTTGATAGAGTTAACCTGAATTAATTTGATCATTGATGTATTAAATTGAAGTCATTTTTCGAAACAATTATCATAAACTTAAATTATGGATTAATTAGAAATAAATTAATTTATGGATTTTAGAACATTAGAGTAACTATCTCATAGAGTAAAATTAGATTAAATTGCGGATAAAATTTGAAATCAGTTACGAATAAATTTCGATTAAATTAAATAATATGGTAAAGGTATACTAATGAATATATCATTCGGTGATTGAACTAATATTAGAGAATAATTTAAAAATTAAAATGCCTATATTGTAAGCAACTCAGTGAGTCCCGTAAACCGATTTTACCTATCAAGTTAAAAAGTTTTCAGTAAAAGTAAATATTTTCTTAATTCAATTGGATTTAAATAAAATGATGGTTAAAGAATTTATGTGACTCACGGGTTTAACTTAGATCAAGTCCTGGGTTAAAAATTAAAGCAGCTTGTGTAGTAATAAAATAAACTTGAATGTAAAAGGAAAGTAAATCTTAGAGTTAATAAGTCAAACGTTGGGATCAGTTTATCAAAATTAATTAACCTATCTATTGTTTTAACCTAAGTTAACGATAAAGAAAATCTCTAAGGTAATTAGTAAGGAAAACTCAGGATGACCGATCGGAAAATTTGATCTAATAAATTTCGAGAAAATTAAACCAATTTTTCACTGAATAATAAAGTAATCTACCAATAAAAATCAAAATCGATTAGGGGAAAGTAAGATGAATCCACATTTTAAGTTAGGATGTTGACTGAATTAATGAAAGGCTCCGTTAGTCAAATGTTTAATAATTTAGGAAGATGTTGGCTGAATTAACGAAAGGCTCCGCTAGTCAAATGTTTAATAATTTAAATTAAAGGAATTAAAGCGATGCAATCTGTATTTTACTTCTAATCGAAACAATTATAATACCTTTAAAATCTTCACATAAATAAGATGCAAATATCACCAAACCCAAACATCGATAAATTCCAGCATAAAATGATCCAATAAAAATGAAAAGTTTTTCAAAATCGATATAAAAACGGGAAACATTTATTGTATTGAATTAAAGAGAAATTTTTCCAACCATTGAATCGACCGACTAACACCATACTATAGTTTTATAATTCCGTAATTTCCGCCAACCTCCGAGATGAATTCCAACGGTTAATTTCCCCGATACAATTTAATTTATGAATAACATCGAGAACCATCAACGATTGACCTCATCCGAAAATTTGTCGTAAGCAACCAGCATAGTTCCTCAAAACCATGGACAATTAAATTAATTAGTAAGAAAATAAAAACAGATTACCCCGATAAGACAGTACCGACGGCTTAAACGAACGCACAAACTAGACCCAGATTAATGCCAACGTCAACCATTAGAGTAATAAGCAAAGTGAATTTCGATTAGTAGATTCGCACAATCGAATTACGACGAATTATCAACTATTAAAACACGGACGGATGTCACGATCGGATAAGAATCAAGCATTCCAAACATCCGTTCCGACAATTGACCATCGCGAGAAACATCCGTTCTGACAATTGACCATCGCGAGAAACATCCGTTCTGACAATTGACCATCGCGAGAAACATCCGTTCCGATAATTTACCATCGAGAGAAAGGATGAAACATAAATACTCATTTCCGTTGGAGGAATGAATAGACAAGTCAAATATCAATAATTACAATGATGTCGATAAGCATTAATAATTACAGCAACTATTGATATGTTCGTTAAACATTAATAATTACAATAACTATTGATAATTTCGTTAAACATTACAATAACTATTGATAATTTCGTTAAATAGTTACAACAACTATTGGTAGTCACGATGAGCATCTAAAATTGCAATATCCGTTATTAACTACGTTAAACCGA
Organism: Schmidtea mediterranea; assembly: GCA_022537955.1. Lineage (NCBI taxonomy): Eukaryota > Metazoa > Platyhelminthes > Tricladida > Dugesiidae > Schmidtea > Schmidtea mediterranea. The sequence goes on from CM039682.1 coordinate 22,877,855, forward strand.
CGCGAGTATGTTTTCCCCAACAGTGGTAACACTAAATGAATTGAATTCCAAATAACTAAGTCACATAGACATACATTACATATTCTGCCCCCATCACCTTTCTTCAGCATGAAAGAACTATGGTAATCACCAGAACGTAAACCCAGACATTTCATCACAATAATCCTTACAATTCCAGCTCGACTATCAAGTTCACTGAACGCTAATTTAACCAGTCAATGTATCCCCTAGAATTGCCGGATGATTTAAGATTGCATGAACTCGAGATTGTAGATTTAATGTTCCTATAAATTAGTAAGAGAATATATGACGTTTACTTATTTCAGCAGAATTCATGTTGCCGAATCTGATTTCGAAACAAGAAGCCGATGAATGGCGCCGAGCCTGGAAACGAGCGCGCCCATCGATGACTCTCGACGAGCCACGCCCGAAACGATCATGCCCGTCTCTATGGCAAATACTAGGCAGGGGAGACGACCCACACCGACCCGAGGAGGAACAGTATCCCGCCGAGGAAATTGTCGACAATGCTCGGATCTTGCTGGCTCAGTGGGAGAAGATCCAAGAAGAAGTCGACCTACAGGTAGTGAAGGCGAGGATGTACCTCGCCAACGTTGAAGAGGACATCCTCGTCGGACGTATCGCAGAAACGTACCCCGCTCGACCGGCACGCAACCTCCGAAGACCAGTGCCCATTATTCCCGGTTACTCCCCGGAAGAAGGTGTCAGGAAGTTCCTCGCAGAGTCCTGAATCACCAGGCCTAATCATTCTGACATTTTACTTTAGTGACGTTATTAATAAATTATAATGAATTGTCCTCTTAAATTTTGTTTTAAATGAGATTTCCGCTATAATCATGTTTGAAATAATTAGAATTTCCCTTACTAAACCAAATTGATATGTTTTCTTTATAGAAATGTCGGCCTCGAAATTAATGCAGAACGAGATAGCCCGCGCTAGGCAGGCAAACGCGGAACTACTCAATCAGATACTACAGTTAACTCGCGAAGTGCAACAGGTCAAGGCGACCTGCTTAGACCCCAAACGGACGAAACTACTCTACCAACGGCTCACCGCAGCTCAAAAAGGCTGGGCCGAAGAACGCCAGCTCAATCGGAGTCTGCGTACACAGATCAGGGGCTTAGAAGTTGCCCTAGCAGCCTGTCGGGAAGGGGAAGCGGTAACGTATCCGCTCATCTTCGCCCCTTCCCAACTATCAAGTCAACGCGTCATTGATGAAGCCGCACCAGGCCAAAAACCGACAGCTATCCAATCAACCATCCGCCGGCCGGGACGCAAGGAACGGGCCCGACGCCGAGCCGCACAAGCGTCAAGTCGATCAACCTAACTTATTATGCATGTCCTTTGTTTATTAAATAAATCATCTCTCATGTATTCAGTCATAGTGGGGTAGACTCGAAATCACCTACACCAATCAGCCTAAATTTAATTCGCATTTCCACTTAGGGGACCAAGTAAAGCGAGCATAGGTCTTCTATCGACAGCTCGTGAACCCGAGGATTGTCCGAGCAACTATAGTACTAGCACATGGTACTCAATTTTTGCGGGCATTCCACCACTTGAACACATTACCAACGTTGCCTAGCAACGGGTGCCAAGTGGCGATCAGCAACATTTTGTATGGCGTTACTAGGGTCACCCGAAGGATAAGCAAGATTTGAAACCCTGTAACCCACCAATAATAATAATAATCATGGTATTTGTAATAATGATGATAATAATTATGATAATAATAATAGTAGTAATAATCATGGTAGTAATAACAATAAATATAATGGCAGTTATAGTAATAAAAATAATAATAAAGGTAATAGTAGTAACAATTAAGAAAGGTAATATATATAGTAGTAACAATGATGATGCTAGTAATAATAATAGGGAACAGTGTAGTTATAATAGGGATAAGGGTAAGAGATGTACTGTGTTTACTTAACATAACCAAGGGTTTACAGACCATAAAAAGTCATCAACATGGATAATAATAAGAAGGACCAAGCGAATGGACATAAAGATAGATTATATGAGAGTATAGGTTAACATTTGAAAGAGATAGGATAATAATGGGACCTAAGAATCAAAAGCGAGCACAGGTCTTCTATCGACAGCTCGTTGGACCCAGAGATCGTTCGGTCAATTATAGCATTAGTAATAACGCTCACTTTTTGCGGACTATCTACCCACTCGAACACAGTTCCAACGTTGATCAGCAACGGGTGCCGAGTGGTAAGCGAAGAATATTTGTATGGGGTTGTCTGGGTAACAACCATATAGTTCAAAATATCAACACCCAGAAACCCACCATTATGATAATGATAATAATAATTATGGTATTTATAGTAATGATGATAATAATTATGATAATAATAATAGTAGTAAAAATCATAATAATAATAATAATAATAATAATAATAATAATAATAATAATAATAATAATGATAATAATAATTATGGTATTTGTAGTAATGATGATAATGATTATAATAATAGTAGTAAAAATCATAGTAGTAATAACAATAATGGTAGTTATACAGATAATAATAAAGGTAATAGTAGTAACAATTAATAAAGTTAATACAAATAATAATAACAATGACAATACTAGTATCAATAATAACAGGGAACATTGTGGTTATAGTAGGGATAAGAGTAAGAGAGCTAATGTGTGAATATTTAACATAACAAAGGGTGTACAGGCCAAAGAATAATCATCAACATGGACGGCGATAAGAAGGGCTATAGGAATGGACCTGACTATACATGATATGAGAGTATAGGTTAACATTTGAAAGAGTTAGGAGAATAATGGGACCTAAAAATCGAAATTGAGCACAGGCCTTCTATCGGCAGCTCGTTGGACCCACGGATCGTTCGGTCAATTATAGCATTAGTAATAGCGCTCACTTTTTGAAGACGATCTACCCACTCGAACACAGTTCCAACGTTGCTTAGCAACGGTTGCCGAGTGGTAAGCGAAAGAAATATTTGTATGGGGTTGTCTGGGTAACAACCATATAGTTTCAAAATATCAACACCCAGAAACCCACCAATTGATAATAATAAATGTTTAAATGACCTTGGAAATTATTATTAATCATCTTCTTTTAAACTTTAAAAACTTTTCCCGGGGAAGGGGTTCTTGTCCAGTGGTGACATAACCATTTACTAATGAAACGTCAACGATAACCATTATTTCATAGATTTTCCTATTATTTGCTGTTATATTATTTTAGTGATGTCCAATAATTATCATCAGTGAAACAAAATCACGATGAAAGATTAACTACATTTGAAATTCACGTATCTCCTTGACTGTGGAATTTCATAAGAAAACATCGTCAAACTGATTTTATACAACAGAGTTTGGAACGATCGTTTGAAAGGCCAATATTACAAAAGAAGAAATTAGAAATTTACCAAAGGTATATGAAGCACTAGAAGGTTACAATACGAAAGAACGATCTGGAGAAGTCCAAGCAGTAGTTAAATCGACTTATGCAAACGTTACTCAAGATTTGAACTTCACCGATTGCATTATTCTCTGATTGTCCCGATTTCCGATTGTGCCGATTGTAATTCCTATACGGATTGTGTATAAATTTTAATTTTTGTTAACTATTCGACTTTTTGAACGCTACATGTCATAATTGGATTTTTTTACTTTGTTCTTCTAAATACGCTTAATGTTTGCATTGGGTATTATAATATAATTAAGTGATGCACGTCTTGTTTCGTCGCTAATCTATATTTATCCAGAAAAGTTTGTTGTCTTTTGACTTGTTTTTTTGTAAGTCAGAGTAATTCCCCGTTATCTGTGAATTAATTATTTATCTTGAACAATCGACGCTGGATGGGCAACCGATTTCCGATTGTACCAATAACGACATTTTGTTCCTATAATCGGCCCGCTTGTGAATGTTACCAATTAATCGGTCGAGCTCTTGAGTCAAGATAAACAGAAGCAATGGATTCAAAAATCTTTTAATAACAGAATATACCCAAATCGTCAAACAGAAATAACCTACCAAAGTAAAAATAAAAGAAACGAAAGACAATTTGATGAAGTGAAACACGTGGTAGAGCAATATAATGAGAGGACAACTACGGAGCGTAGACCACCACCTTTAGTTTCAATGAAACATATCGCACGGAGGATTTATAATAGATGTTGTGGTTTACCAGAACCAGTAGAAGAAAAGTTAAAACCTGGTCAATGCTTTTGTTGTGGACAAAATTACCATATGCGATTTGAATGCCCATTGAAAGACAAATGCTTAATATGTGGTAAGGAAGGTCATTCATTTAGAAGTTGCAATTTGTTAGTGAAATCACGAAGTAATACACAATGTATTAAACGAAGATAGATCAGATGAATTGATAGAACCACTCATTCATAATGTTGAAACGAAAAAAAACCAAGAATACCCTGTTGCTTACATTTCATCAGTAGATGAGTTTAAAAAACGAAATGTTTAAAAGAATGATGGCAGAAAGTGGAGTATGACGGAAATAAATGGATTTCATGTAGAGATCCTATGGGATTCAGGAGCTTCAATCAGTGTGATGAGTGAGAAATGTTGGAGATTGATTGACAGTCTAATATAGATAGACAGCAGAATACGGTCGAGTGGAGTATTTTCAAAAGACGAGAAACCTCTCGAAAGCGTTAAAATCATTGCTAAATGGAACAACAAAATTTCGAGAATTGAATGTTATAATTGTTAGGAAAATTCATTCAGATTTCATAGGAATAGACACAACTTTGTTTTAATATTCAGACTTAAATATACGTTTTTGATTTTAATAAAATTTAGTAGAAATTATATTATGACTTTCATTTTTTATTTTTAGTATGAAATTTCTCATGATATTTTCCTAAATTACGATTTATTTGGCTATTAACTTACTTTATATTTTTGTGAATCATAATACATAAAGTTTACCAATTAGCATATTTAAAATATAAGAACAAAAAATACATAATAAATATCAAATTTCGTTCTTAAAATTAATTATCTATACGTTTTAAATTGTATTACAATGTAGAATTATACAAATAAAATTTTATTTGAAAAAATTCAAAATTTACAGAAAGTAAAAAATATTGTACAATTTAGAAAATTGCGTAACATGAATTCGAAGTTTTTAATAGTATAAAAAATTTTACTATCTCTCAAAAATTCATTGGCCATTGTTATAATACCCCAAGACACAAGAGATCTCACACAATTCGCAGGAGAACCTCTATACAACTGAGTAATAGACTTTCCTCTTTCTGAATATATTTTACCAACAACAGTTATTCCTGATTGAAAAGTACCACCGATAGAACTCTGTTGTCTAGTTTTAACTACATTAAATGGATAAATTAAGAGACTGATACAGGCTCCCAAAATCCCACCAATTATGAAATTATTAAAGTGATAAGAAACAGAATTATGTTTGAATACCAACTTAGATTCATAAATAAATCTATCACATGCGTTAAAATATATTGTATTCCCAATACAATTTCGGATCAATACAACTCTAAATCCTCTATATAACTCCTTAAATCCATGATTACTGGCCAAAACTTTAAATGTATGATATGTATGCTTAAATTTATCATTATACATTTTATTTTGCAAAAGAACCTGAACTCGTTCAAATGGCATCATCATAGCTTCTAAAATACCAGCAGAAATAGCTGATATAAACACTTTAATAATAGTATGATTAATAAATTCGTTATTATCTAAAGTTAATTTAGTTTTTCCATATCCACCAAACATAATAGATCTAGTAGCTGAAGTTTGAATTAATGGAGGTAATAATCCTCTATATATATTGTTCGGCCCTTCTTTGAGCAATCTCAGAGCAGCTTGATTCCAAGTTAAATTATCTAATTGCTGAAAGAAAATAGTTTTATAAAATGGATACAATATGCAGATGTTTATCATTGCTGCTGCTCCACCACATAGAAAATCATTCAATACATATTTTTTTTCTTGATCTTTGAACATGTGCTCTACTTTAAATAGATACAATATTATAATAATATTATTATAAATAATGTAATTTGCATATTAATTACTTAAAATTATGACATTTGAAATATTTAACTTAAAAAATATAAATTCATTTTATAAAACAAACAAATAAAATAAGATGGATATTAAACGTAAGAAAATACAGAATAAATAACTAAATTGTGTAAAATTTTAAAAACATTACATTATCTAAATAGTGGCTATGGGTGTCACGACCTTGATCAGCCAATTGTCTTTTTTCGCCAACTTGTATGCCAAGGTAATCGATTTGCTGCTGTGGGTTCTTGACAATTTCTGTACTTGTCCATGTTTCTTCCATATGTTGGGCAAAAACTAAGATTTTAAATTGTTGTTTATCTGGCACGACATCCGATAAAATAAGGGTTCGCAAAATGATAATGGATGAAAAATCATCAAATTGCTGGGCACTTATGGGTAATTAAAATGTCAAACCTATGGAGGGTTACAGTGTACAGTTGTTTGTGTTGAGCAAAAACTGATAAAAACCCTTTTCTTTTACTTTTGTTTAGCCAGCACGATAACGCCTGTGTGGTTTTGAGCAGAAAATTTAAAATTACTTAAAAACGGAAATTTAAGGAAAAATAAAATAAATAAAAATTTAATAAAATTCTGAGATATAAAAATGTAAAATTTAAATTTAAATCAAAAAGAATAAAAATTTTATTAAAATTTGGAATATTCGAGAATTCCTTGTTTTACTGCATCAAAACACACACACCAACAATCACGATATATAAGGCGAAGCTGGCTGAACAAAATCAATCAACTAAATCAACTCTATTTTACACTCTCTCTTTAATTTTTACTACTGAAACTATTACTCGTATTATTTATCATTAGTTGGAAAAAGTAATTTTAATTTATTTTTGTTTAATATGATTTTAGTCATGATGATTTTTGTTTTTAAATTTTTTTTTATTTATTCTTATGGAAAAGCTCGCAAGAAACGTCTTTTCATGATCGAGGAATTCGACCGTGTTGTTGAACCTCCATCGTCAAAGGATTTGTTCTCGAGACAAAATAATCTAACTTTCGACGACAATAACCGACCTATGACTTACATAATAGATTTACATGCAACAAGATAGCAAAATGAAATTATTTTTTCGATACCCCGGATCGAACCAGTCGTTAGTGGGGGAAGCCGCGGTGCCGGTAGTAACCAGGCCTGCCCAGTATTCTCCCCTTCCTAAATCCTATCGCCCGACCCTCGAAAGAGTTGAGTCGAGGTCCTGGGAAAGGCTAAATATAAAGGGATAACATAAAAAAGGAAAGATATACCGACTAGTTTATAGAAGAGTCAGAAAGAATACAATTTATTTTTTTTGTAAACAACAATGTTATTTTAGCACAAATGTATGACACAGCTCACTAAAATTCGCGACTAACCACATTAGGAAATCAAATCGGCCATACCTCGCATTTTCGTATCCAATCTACATGCCAAATCGACGGTGGAATGTTACCCAAAGACTTTGCGTTCAGTTTAAAATTCGAATTTATGACGCCACAGCCCATAAAATGATTGCTAACGTGACTATCATGCTGTTAAAATTTATTATTATTACTAAATATTTCATTATTAATTTTATCATTTTTATTAAATGTTATTACTGTTAAAATTATTATTTTCTTTCTGATATTATGATTATTATCGTTATTCATATTGTGAATTTTTGTTATTTATTTTGATTATTATTCCAAGTTTTCATTATTCTTGACATTTATTAATATTGATCCTAAGCGATTATTAATATTATTAACATTATTGTAAACATTATGAGTACCATACTATTATTACCGAAAATCCATATAGTACCATTAATATTACTTTATTCATAATTGTGATGTTATTAATATAAATTCTATTACTATTACCTTTAATTTTCACACTAATATTATTGTTAATATCAATATTATTATTATTAAAATATTATTGTTATTATTAAAATATTATTATTATTAATTATTATTTAAATATTATTATTATTATTATTATTATTAAAATATTATTACTATTATTATTAATATTATTATTATAGTATTATTATGACTATATAGTATCATTAATATCATTACCCAATATCATTGAGGATAAACTAGTATCCCTAGAACGAATCGGATATTATTATTATTATTATTATTATCATTAAGTTACTATTATCACTATTATTAATATTAATATGTTAATATTATGATTATAATTAAGATGGAACACTCACAAAGTTTTATTTAAAAAGAGAAAACAAAAATCAATAAAAATTCCCATAATCGGGATAAATCCCCCAAAATTTGTGAGGTACAATAAGCCGCGAATCTCTACAATTTAAAGTTTAAAAAAGAAGTAAAAGGAGATAGGTATACCTTACAGAATATGTTGACGAAATAGAAACAACCACGGAAGTCGTAGAGGTCCGTAGATTCCTGAAATACCTAAAATTATTATTTAAAAGAAAATACAAAATTGTGATCTTGGAAATTTTCCGATTGTTGACTCGTTGCTATGGCAACGGGTGAAAAGCTAACAATAAAATATTTAAATGTGGAAAAACAAACGGAGATTAAAATAAACTATTTTATATTATTAGCATTAATTTTAATTATTATTTTACAATAAAATTTTTGTCAATTATTTTAGAGTAATTAAATTTAGAATTTCTAAACTTGAATTCAATAAAATTTTAATTTGGTAAATTAATTTTTAAAATAGGAAAATACAAACTTCATAATGTTATTATAATGTTGATAGTATAGGGAATTAGGTAACTACCCTTGGTTATCACAGGTATTGTCAATGTTAGCGTTGCTAATGCCTGTTATAATGAATCGATCATAAAACACTAGTAGATTCCTTTAAGATATCTAAGTAGAAAAGGACATACCCATCCTTTCCCATCCAGATGACAAGTGTTTGTTTTATTTAAAATGATTACCATATATTGATATATTAATACTTATCGTACATAGAGACTAATAGACATGAAGTTAAGAATGAATTTTGTTTAGTGGACTCTCACAAGAAAACTCTGGAACAATTCAGAAGGGATATAGCCGGTTACCACCAAACCGCAGTGACACAAACGCAGAGGGCAGAGGCCATGGTGAGGAAGTGTCGATACATGGAGCAGACATGGCTCCGCCCCGAGAAGGCAATCAAGCTGAAAGAAGAGATCGACACACTGAGGAATCAATTAGCTCAGAAGGACGAAGCCCTGCGGTCGGCCGAACAGAAGGCCCAGGAGCTAGAGAAACAGGTGGAAGAGTGGAAGTTGAAAGACAACATCCGAACAGGCCTCCTGCAGAGTGGGGTTCACCTATCCGAAGAACAGCAGGCGATAGTGCTAAGAAATGCCACAGGTAAAGACACTGGCATTAGACAAATGATGACAGGTCCATCACCTACACCGGAAGGGTTACCGAAGAGGAACCGCAGAAAGAACCGGCCCAACAAAAGGGAAAGGGAACGACAGGCCAGAGTAAATCGTGCACGCCTGTTGGGACACATCTTGGACGCCAATGGGTTTTGATGGCGAAATTTGGTGTTTAACTGAATTTAACTGAATTAAATTTGTAGATGTCAATTATTTGTTACCTATGTAATCCGTATATGTTAATTATTTATCGAGTATAATATAAATTGATAACGTGTTATTAAATTTGTTTGTTATTGACGGGTAAATATATCTAGAGTGGTTGAATATGGGGAAACAGAGTGATTTAATGATTAGATAAATTAGAAATTAGATAAGATGAGAAGGGGACAATTAAGTAAGAGCATGAAGTCTTCTATGACAGCTCATGGACCCGAGGGGGGTTAGGGCATTAGCAGTTCTTGAGAAGGAGCTCACCTTTTGCTAACCTTCCACCCACTAGCTCACAGTACCAACGTCATTCATGACGGGTGACTAGCGGTTCAAATTCTTATGCAGGCGCTAGGTGGGGATGATAACCCTTAGGCAGTTCAAAACTATTTTAAGGACCCATCAGTGCCCAGCATTTGTTTTAATCTTTCTGTAGTAACCCCGGGAACGCCATATAAATATTTCTTTGCTACCACTCGGCACCCGTTGCTAAGCAACGTTGGAACTGTGTTCGAGTGGGTAGATCGTCCGCAAAAAGTGAGCGTTATTACTAATGCTGTAATTGCTCGGACGATCACTGGGTCCAACGAGCCGTCGTTAGAAGACTTATGCTCGCTTTAGATTATTGGTCCCTTGTACATCGTAAGTTTTATCGTTGGAGTTCATCATGGTATAGAAGGAATCCGACCATGATATTTTAGAAACAAAACAAACGGCTGCATATTGTAATGGGCGTTTTAGTGTACTGATTGCGGGGTTTCAAATACTTATCAAACCTTTGAAGACATCGTTTTGAATAACAAAAAACATATAATTTATAATTAAACATATATAAATCACAAGCTAAAACACGTCCTATAAGTTTATTAGGCCTTGTTTAATAATCGAGCGGCTCGACGTTTAGCCCGCTCTTTTCGTCCGGAACGATGACTACTTGTTGCTGGCGTCGTTGTTGGAGTTGCCGCCATTTCTCGGTAGGCTAGTTGGGCCGGAGCAAATACGAGGGGATAGGTTACAGCTTTCCCTTCCTGGCTGGCAGCTAATGCGACCTCCAGTCCCTTGATTTGTACCTTTAGGCTTTGGTTTAGTTGCTTTTCTTCCATCAGCCCTTCTGCGCTACGGTGAGCCTTTGATAGATTCGCTTGGCTTTCCTTGGTTCCACCCATGTGGCTTTTGTCTGCTGTACTTCTTTGGACAGTTGTAAAATCTGCTCATAGATGCCTTTATTGACTGCCTTCGCGTGTTCTAATTCCCTTTGCAAGATTCTTTGTGATTCCATTTCTACAAATTTTATTATCAAAAATTTTCATAGATCTCAAGTTATTAATTTATCACACAATTCGACAACATTAACTGGGTGGTGGGTTTCTGGGTTTTGATTTTTTGAAACTATATGGTTGTTACCCAGACAACCCCATACAAATATTCTTTCGCTTACCACTCGGCACCCGTTGCTAAGCAACGTTGGAACTGTGTTCGAGTGGGTGGATCGTCCGCAAAAAGTGAGCGCTATTTCTAATGCTATAATTGACCGAACGATCCATGGGTCCAACGAGCTGCCGATAGAAGGCCTATGCTCACTTTTTGATTTTTAGGTCCCATTATTTTCCTATCTCCCCCAATTGTTAACCTATACCGCTATATCATCTAACATTATGTCCATTCCCATATTCTCTCCTATCGTTATCCGTATTGATGATTTGTTTATGGCCTGTAAACCTTTCGTTATGTTAAATATCCATACAGTATCTCTCTTACTCTTATTCCTATTATAACTACAATGTTCCCATTATTCTTGCTAGCCTTATCATTGATACTAATTATATGTATTACCTAATCCATTATTACTGCTATTGCTATTATTATCCTTATTGTTACCATTCCTATTATATTTATTATTATTACTATCATTATCATTATTACTATTATAATAATTATTATTATTATTATTATTATTATTATTATTATTATTATTATTATTATTATTATTATTATTATTATTATTATTATTATTATTATTATTATTATTATTATTATTATTATTATTATTATTATTATTATTATTACCATTATCCTTACCATTATCATTATTATTATCAAATTTTGTGTAGGGATTCGTCCTTATTCCTCAGCTTTATAAAAATATTTTACTTATATAAAAATTTAGCCTTACTCCATCCTTATTCTACAGTTTTCGATAAAGTATTTTCATTAATTCGAAAAAATTGAGCAGCGTTCCTCCCTTATTTTTCAGTTTTATCCAGTTATCCTATCAATTATTGAGCAGTATTCTACTTTTACTTTGCTATTTTTGATAATTATTTTAATTGATTCGGAAAAGTTTAGTAGCGTATCGCCCTTATTTTCCAGTTTTATACTAATATTATACCAACAATTAAACAACATTCTACTTTTACTTTACTATTTTCGGTAAGTATTCTAATTAAATCGGAAAATTTGAGCAGCATTCCGCCCTTATTTTACAGTTTTACGATAAATGTTTTAACTATTTCCAAAAATTTGCGCAGCGTTCTGCCCATATTTTCCGTCTTAATTCAACATAATTTATTCAATTATTATATATTATTTAAAACATTATTTTTCATAATTTTGGTCGTTCGGATTAATCTTTTTCCGATGGCTATTCATTTTAACTGTTGCAACGATTTCGCTATTTTCCCCGCTACCCTTTCCCTCTCTTTGTCCTTATGATCTATTTATGTTCATATTATAGTTAATGAGTGCCCACTGGACTACTCGGTGTTAGTGATTTTGAGCCGATTTTTGTTTAAAATTTTATGTCAATTTTATCGAAATTAAGTGCAAGAAAGTGGAGCCAAAAGGCCCACTCTCAAGCTACTCTCTTTCGCTATTTAGGTTCAATGATTTGACGTTCGAGTTCCTGCGTTACGCACGCCGGAACCTTCACGGGCACAAGCTATAGGCGGAGAAACCGCACTTACACAGCTTGGTAATTATGTTTTAGTTTAATAGCTTGCATGTTGTGTGGCTGTGGGCCAGGAAAAAGGAAATAAATAAATGGTACCATTCCATTTGGGTAGAAGCTTCGATGCAATAAAATATTTATTCATAAAATCGTCAGCTTATATTGGTAATTTGCAATATCATTATTCATTACATTTTCAATTCATAGCATTATCAATCAATAAGTTCATATAATATCTTCGATTCATATCATTAGTTATCAATCAATAATTTGATATTCACTCATGCGCTTACAGATAATATTGTACACATAAGATTAAAACATAAGACTGAAACGTAAGATTAAAAATTTGTCAAAACACATCAGTATATATACCTATAATTTGACCTTAACCTTGCGTGTTATTTTTATTGCGATTAAACAAAATTCGACCTTGAAATTATTTGTGTTATCTAAATTAAGTTTTTATTAATTTCTTAATTTAAATTGGTAATTTATTTTTAACATTTTTAATTAAATTTATTCAACCAAAAATATTTCATTTTCATTCATTTAATTCATTAATTTTTACTTTTATATAAATGGTCATTTTACGGTCGAATTTTCTTGTTATTATGTTATTTTTTATGTAAATTTCGTGCGGTTCTTGATGCATTTTGTATTTATTTTATTTTACTTTTATGTTTTTGATTTTATATTTATTTATATTCTCTCAGATTTTAAAGTGTTTAGTTGATGTTGAATATTGTATTTTGAGTTATCTTGGTGCTGGGTTTTCATGCTGTATTACTGATGCATTTAAACAATTTTCAAGGCCGTTTGTGTTCTGGCCCAACATGGGTAAATAAGAAAAAATCGGAAACGGTAACTAATTATTTATTTAAATTTATTAAAATTCGAGCATATGGATCAATCACTGGGTTGAGTACCGGAGTGGGGTCCTTGAATATCATTGTCAGAGTCCGGCTGAACGGGAGAAGGCTCATAGTATACAAAAACTGGGCGTTTTGTATTTCTGATTCGCTTGGATCTGACGGGCGGTAGATAATCGTAGGTGTCGGCGAACCTACCGGCCACGATATCCTCCTCCACATTGGTCAGGTATTGCCTGGCCCAGATCACGTGGCGGTCGACTCTGCACTGGTGATCTTCGAGGGGGGCCAGAAGTGATCGGGCCTGATCATAGATGTCTTGGGCCGGACTTGGGCCGCTTGGTTGTCCGCTCTGCCTAAATTGTCTCATAGTGCTTAGTCCTGGCTATGGTAAATTAGCAAATTTTTCATCGTGCCTCGTACTCCTTCTTACCATTGATTTCTAAAATCCACCATTCCCTAATATAGATAAAGTAAAAACGCATAAAATTTAAAATTCATCTTTTTAATTCGTGAACTCTGAGGTTTTAAAATCATTAGAATCGATTACCAGAATTATAATTATTTATGTAATTAGTAGGAAAGTTATTTACATTTAAGGTCTTGAAAATAGTTATACATAGTTAGAATCAAGATTTACCATAAATTCGTGGATTTGGATCCCGGGTTATTTCACTTCCTGACTCTTTGGTTGTGGTCATCTCCTTATCGAAATTCCATTGTCGATGCATTTTTTAAATGATTAGTGTTTTTTCTCCCTGTTTGAAAACGTTAACTGATAATCCGAACACTATTAATGCTTATTATATGAAGCGGTGTGCCGGCTACTGAGGCGAGGTGACGAACGTCTATGCCTGTCATCGGTGTGCATGTTCGGGGAAAAGTCATACCGGCTCGCATTAAGGGAGCCCTTTGCACTGTTCGAGTATGTACTCTACTGCTAGTATGGTGTGTGGTGCCGACCATTTCTCGGGGAATTATGTCGGTCTCCGTCTGATGTGTGTCTACTCGCGATTCAGCGGTCGTGACATTTTCGCGAAATGTCACATTCAAAAAGATTTTCTCATCGATTGGTTTGGGCCATATATTGTAGATACAAGAGTCAGCCATACTATTCGTTTCATGGTTTATTGGTGACGGTTCTTCTCCTCCCCGATCTTTTATTTTCGAGGTAAATTATTTATTAGACATAGACAAAAGGGAAATGTTATTTCTAGTGGTCACGAATGTCAGATCTATTGAATCCTATTTGAATTTTGTCCTTACCATTTCCCCTCGTGGCTCGAGCCAAATTTTTGGTAGGTATTATCATGACTTTACTTTATTAGCTATTGATTTTATCCTTTTAGCAGTATTTTCTGGGCGTCGGAATTCCTCACTCAACAACCAGATGCTGGATTCGAATTTTGGTTGATTCATTTAATTTAACAATCTCCTTACTTCATCATCAACTATTAAGGTGTCGACCAGGGAAAGCTTTGGGCCTATTAATGGGTGGCTGGTTCGGATACTCGATTGAGATATAAATCCCCTGTATCTACGGCATGGACAGGACCTTGGCCTATCTAGGTTCTCGGGGCTACAACAAAAATTGGGGCTGTTGTGGTAATTATCTAGAACTTTGGTTCGCGGTCAAGATCTATTGTAAGTATGTTGGTTCAGTGGGACCAAATTGGGGGTTGTTGAATTTAGGTGTTATTCTGGTAAATCGAAATGTTACTACCATCGCTCTGGGGAAGTCGTATCCTTGGTTCACGCGTCTGCCGAGTCTAACCCAATTAATAGTTTTCTAAACATTTCTACTTGATTCGTACTAGTTGGATTTTTCCTAAATGTAAAGGAGAGAAAATTCTATCACCGCTTCAATGGAATTATCGAGTTGGTGCTGGCAATTCTATGTCTATTTGCGATGTTGTGGAGTTCATTTTTAATTTAGTAAGTGAATATTTATCTTTAATAAAGGTTTAAAAGGTCTTTACTTTTGTTGTAATTTTTAAATGATAACAGTTAATTTAATTTCTATTTAAAAATTTTTTCTGAATTCCTCAAGCACTGGGTTTGCGAATCCTTAACTATTAATTTCGTTTCTTAAATTTAAGTATCAACTGGAAAGGGTCATTATATCTAATTTAAGTGATTTTCTACTCTAATGTAGTCAATCCTGAGGTTCACGATAACTATATTATCTCATTCCTTACTCAAATAGATTTTGGTAATTCTTAATCGGATATTAGGAGTTTACGATGACTACTTTATTGACTTTAACACCAGGTACCTACTATTTTAGTTTACATTTTAGTTCCTAGCAACCACTTGAATCTATAATATTTGTAACCCGAATTTCGAATTATTAATTATTGTACGTTCAGGATAACCGCTCAAGATTTATAACTATTTTGACTTAACCTCTACAGTTTGAAAATTTATAATCATATTAAACACCTAGTGATAATCTGTATCTATAATTTGCTTTGAATTTTTAACAACGAATTCATTTTATATACCCGTCTCCTTTCCCCTGGTTGATCTTAGGCGCATTATGTTCATATTATAGTTAATGAGGGCCCACTGGAAATTCAGTTTAGGTCGATTTTAAAAAAACTGAGAGACGAGGAAATAGCCAAAAGACCACTTCCTTATCCCTCTCTCCTTCTATACGGAATAATATTGACATTCCAGCTCCTGCGTTCCGCACGCCGGGCCTTCAGGGACACGAATCATTGGCGATATTCCACTCACTTACACGAGTTCGAATAATATGTTGATTTTAATGACTTGTGATGTGTCTTTGGCTGTGGGCCGGAAAAATTTCGACAATTAAAAAATAATTATAAAGAAAATAATTTTAGGTATTATAAATAATTTATTAATATTAAAAATAACATAACAATTACTTGATCCAAACATAACGAAATAAAAATACCACTCTCCCCACGCCGACATCCAAGCAGAGGTTTATTGAGGTTGCGAAGATGTTACGTGGAGAGAGAGTTTCAAAATAAAACTCACACTTACATCAAGTAAATTGATTCAAGTTTGAAAAACTAAAAAACGATTAAAATTGTGTAAAAATGAATCGGTATATATACCTATTTTTTGACCCTAACCTTGCGTGTTCTTTTTGATTTAGTAAAACAAAATTTGACCTTGGTATTTTCTAGTGTATTCTAATCTTAATTTTTATTATTTTTCAATTTTATTTGATAATTTTCTTTTTGAAATTTTTATTGAATTATTTCTAATTTAAATTCTTTGATTTTTATTTCATTTTTATGAAATTTCACATCTTTTTGTTAAATTATCAAATTTCGGTCAAATTTGTTAGGTTTTCGTGTTATGTTTATATTTATATCGTGCGGATCTTGTTGCTTTTTGTTATTATTTTAATTTATTTTATGTTTATTATTTTATATGTAATTGTCTTCTTTCTCATATTTTGATAGGGTTTAATTGGTGTTTTAATAGGTTTGAGTTTAAATCTGCATGTTGCGTTTGCATGTGTGTTACCGATTCATTTAAACATTTGCAAGGCCGTTTGTGTTCTGGCCCAACACCTTTCTAAGGGTAACCACTTTCCACCCAGCGCCTGCATAAGAAATTTAACCACTAGTCACCCGTCAAAATTGACGTTGGTACTGTGAACTAGTAGGCTGAATATTAGCAAAGGGTGAGCCTCTTTTCAAAGACTGCCAATGCCCTAATACTCATATAAGTTCACGAGCTATCGTAGAAGACTTCGTGCATTTTATTTACCTTATAAATTTGGAGAAAGTATCTACAACAGTGCTCATAGACGTGGCACCGGCCAACGCAGTAATAACACTGTTGGGTACATTCTGGATCATTCCCTGTTCCCACTAAGTCAAAATGATATCGAGAACCATGGTAATGCGGTTATTAATTACTTAAAATTTGATCCTTACATTCATATCAATAATAATATTAACACTAATAATAATAACAATAATAATTATTTTCATAATAATTATAAGTACATTAACAATAATAATAATAATATTAATAATCTTGATTTTTAAAATGTTAAAATTTGTCTCTAATTTTCCTAAAAAGAACTATACTTTAATTCTTAAAATATTAATTTATTAGCGTTAAAAAATAAAATTTATTAATTTAATTGACTATATAGTAAATTATAAAATTTTAACTTATATAATGTAATTAACCCTATTGTAAGTAAAAATTTCTTATTGTATATTACCTGTTCTCATTCTAATCCTTAAAAATCAATGGTTTAAGAAAAATTTCATTATATACTATATTGCCTAAATTTATTTCATTTTGCTTGCCATTTATTGCCATGGCAATTTATTAAAGGATTTCCAATTCCTATAATAAAAGTAAGTATCGATTTTTAGATACTTTTAGCTAATATTTTTTAGGTAAATCAAGATTTTGGAACGGAACCGAATGCCCGATGACACCTTCTACCACTAATGCTTGTGACAAGTGGTGGGTTTCTGGGTGTTGATATTTTGAGACTATATGGTTGTTACTCCATACAAATATTTTTCGCTTACCACTCGACACCCATTGTTAAGCAACGTTGGAACTGTGTTCGAGTGGGTAGATCGTCCGCAAAAAGTGAGCGCTATTACTAATGCTATAATTGATCGAACGATCCATGTGTCCAACGAGCTACCGATAGAAGGCCTGTGCTCGATTTTGATTTTTAGGTCCCATTATTCTCCTAACTCTTTCAAATGTTAACCTATACTTTCATATCATTTATCTTTATGTCCATTTGCCTAGTCCTTCTCATCCTTGTCCGTGTTTATGATTTTTCTATGGCCTGTAAACCATCTGTTAAATAAACACAGTATCTCTCTTACCCTTATCCATATAATTACTACTGTGTTCCCTATTAATGTTACTAGTATTATCATTGTGTTGGTCGTACGGGGGAACATATTTTTCAGAATGTTCATGCCATAGTGATGTATCTATCCTCTCTAGTTCGTAGGGTTGTTTCTCCCCCATACAACGCACGATTTGGATAAAATGCCACGTACCCATGACCGAAATCATATTGGAACTGTACGCAACAGCCGAACGCCATTCGAGCAGGTGAGCACTATCACTAGTACTACTCCTCGAATAACCTTCGTTTCCCAGTCACTGGCTGCCGCTGGAAGGTCTTACGCATTTTACTCTGAAGTCGCAACATCCGCGAACCCAGGTCTTACCTCTCTGCGGAGCCGACAATCGTGAGAGTTCCTTCTGTAATCCCTTCTATCATCCGTACTACAACGTTTCTTACAACCCCTTCTCTGGATTATTACTATTATCTCACTAACGTTAATTAACAATAATTACAATTAAATAATGATGGTAAAAGAAAATTCAAAATTCTAAGATTTATTGATATAGTTAAAGAGACATATATAAGATAGTTGAGAACACAAAACTAGGCCAGAATAGAGAGGGGCTATACACTGATTAACGCAAATTTCGAGATAAAAAATGTCATCACTTCGATGATAGTATTTGGATAACTGGTGTGAAGATGGGGTCCGATTGGCTAGGAAATGGGTTTCACTCATCCGCATCGATGTCCGTTGAAAAACATCAACGTTTGGCTGGTCAATACGGAGGTGGATTGACAGTGATGTTAAAATCCACAAGAGTGGAGGGTCCTGGTTCATCGGGAAGAGGTAGACACGCAGGTACCCTGCCCGTTAGAGTGTCAATTTCGCTGGGATCTAGACCCAACCGCTCTAGAGATTTGTTTGCCACATGAGCTTCGTTTTCATCATCCGCTAAGTTAATGTGGATGGATCTGGCCGGCGAGTGAAATGTGACACTGGGGGCATAAAGCACATCTGCCCCAAGATCAGGGAACTCGAACTCCTGATACGGAGGCGGAAGATCCTGGATAGAATAAGGAGAACTGATTGGCTCCGTCGAGCTGAAGAGGTTGGTTTCCCTACGGCGTCGTTCGCGACGGCGGCGATTTCGATTGGGCCGTCGTCTGGCTGCTCCTGTACGTGGTTCGACCACAGGAGTTTGCGAATGTTCCGCGACCGCAGAAGCCGGTACCGAATGAACAGGGAGAGGTACCTCCAGAGGGAGATGTTGCGCCGGAATGATGTTCAGATTCCGGGCCCAGATACTCCCAGGAATGCGAGCCCGCAGTTCGGCGTCTGTGAAAATTTGTCGGAGCGTTGTCCCCTGTTCTTTTATAATTTCTTAGCTGCGTCTGGCGAGAGCCACGTTCCTTTCACTTTTCGGTACTTGTCCTGGATAGTTGCGTGGTCCTTTTCCAACTGCTCCAATCGTTGCCGAGTTGCAATGATTGATGGGGACAGACATGGGATTCTCGGGAGATTGTTAGTATTAGCCATCTAGATAAGAGGTATAACTAAGAGGAAAAATGGTAGAATATTTTTTCTATTTTGACAAAACCTCTACACTTATTAGGGGGGAAGCGGAATGGAAATTGGGGTCTCGACATGGGAATTCCTGGACACTAGGCCGGTACTGGTGACGGTGAATATTAGACCCCTTTCACACTCCCTTACTGCGGCGGAAAATTATTGAAGTTAACACATATAAGATTTACAAGTTGGGAGTTAGTTTTATAATTAATAATGGTAATACGATAATGTCGATAGCACTAACTAGAATGTGAGTGACATTTATGGTACTCAGGTTCGTGACTATGTGGATAATAATAATAATTTTAGCGTTAATGATTATATCTTTAACGGTGCTATTAATATTACTGCTAACGATCGTAGTAATAAAACGGTGACGATTTTAATAACGATTTTAAGGAACCTAACCAAAGTAATCCGGCTAGTGGGGATAGGCGAATAGTAATTAATGATAATGGTAATAATGAGCATGTCAGCACGATTTTAGATTTACGAATAATTACATAAGAATAATAATAAAATGATAATAATAATGACAACAATAATGATAATAATAATTATAATAATAATAATAGTAATAATAATAATGATAATATGGATAGTGGTAATAATACTAATAATGATAATAATAATAATTTTCTTATTAATACCTATATATTGAACGATGCTGTCGACATTGATATCCATAGTGGTGATAATAAAGCAGTAATGATTTTAATAATAATTTTAGCAACCCTAACTAAAATACTCCTACTAGTAGCGGTATTAATGATAATAGTAATAATTTACACGTAAATGGAATTCACTAATAATTGTAATAATAATAATAATATTAATTAATGGCGAAAATGATCATTAACAATGATATAAAAAAATGATAACGATGAATTTAACTACGACGATCGATAATTACTGTGTTAGCAAACAATGGGAAAATATTAATAGTACCAGACTAACGATGGCAGGGGAGATTATTGCGTATGTATCAGTAGAATTGTGTTGTCAATAGTGATGAAATTGTTTTACCGTAACAGTATCAGTGGGAATGCTATGCATTGTCACGGAATAAAAGTTATAGCGCTACAGTTTCTAAGTGACGAATGTCAACGCTGCTGGAGATTTATTTCTTATTAATTAGCCGAAGAACTTTAATATGGCTTATCAACATTATTTCCCCTTTGTTTGGATCGATATTTTCATTTACCAGAATGATTAGACAATTCAGGATCATTAGTGTCGTTACCTGGCTCTAATATGCTAGTGGAATCTCTCTATCTATATCTCTGCTTCGCTGGATTTGTGTACTATCACTATGATGTTCGAAAATAGGCAGATATCTGGATGGTCGAAATTCAAGATTCCATGATGATCATGCTCTACTTATGGAGAGAAAATACGGATATTTTGCTAAGCGGCATTTAGTGTCTATGCATGTGCGGTTGTTGATGGTAATAAATGCTTATTTTCTTATATTATTTCGAATAAATGCCTGACATTTTCCTTTTTATTAGTTTACTTCGTTATTAATTACTTCTAGTCTATTCCTATCCCTTCTGCCCGGTTTTACTCGTATTATCGTTCGAGGCAAAGAAAAATCATCCTATGAGATCGCCACGCGACCTTTCCTAGTTCCCTTACCTGTAGTCGGACTTCCCGAAATTTTAATTTCTGCTCGTTCCGGCCACTTTTCAGTAGCCGCTACGAGGCGTTCAACGATGCACTGCGTGGAGGTCCTGTGCAATTGCCAGACCCTACTGCGTACTACCGATGTTTCAATGAGGCGCGATCCACGAGCACAACTGAGGAACTTAATCCGCCAGCCGGTCCTAGATCTGCCTCATTGAGAGCTACTAAAATACTATATATAAATACTAATTTTAAGGGGCCTCGTATATTATAAATAATATGTATGCATAAAATTAAAAGAGAATTAAGCAAAACATTATGAACAAACTTTTATAAACATATAAAATTACATTAACATAAAAGGAAATTTACACATAAAAAAAATCCTTACTTCCAAAAATTCGTCTTGAATGATTTCAAAGTTGTAAAAATATGAGTTAGTTTTTTGTTAAAGTTGAAAGTGTGTTTTGAAAAGTTAAAAGTAATGAAATTTGTCACTGTATATATACTATTTTCGTGCGTGTGTGCGACCAATGAGCGATTTTTCGCCATTTTTAGAGCTTTTTAATTATTTTATTAATTTTAAACTATTTTTATTATTTTTTGTACATTTTCCTCTATTTTCTGATATATAATTTATATTATAGTTGAATTTTATTTTTATAATTATTTTCTTATAATATTATTTTTAGCCCTTATTATTTGTTTTCTGTGTTTTATCTAAACCTTATTTTGCAAGGTTTTGGCAGTTTATTTTATTTTTCATATGCCTCTCTCTGCAGCTGTAGGCTTTTCTAATGATTTTAATTAATTATTTGTTTTTATTTAATTTTGATATATTTTTAATTTGTTTTAATTAATATGTTTTTATTGATTTTTAGTATCTTCTTGTAGTGCGTGCTTATGTACAGTGACTTATTTCATTACCTTTAGTTTTTGTTTTAGTTTTTATTAACATTTTTGTTTAAATTGCGGCTCTGAGCACAACAATTGTTACTATTATATATATTAACTTTATTAATTTTTACTGCTATTAAATTTATTATTATTCTTATTACTACCATTACCATTATATTTATTATTATTATTATTATTATTATTATTATTATTATTATTATTATTATTATTATTATTATTATTATTATTATTATTATTATTATTATTATTATAATTATTATTATTATTATAATTATCATTATCCTTACTATTATCATTAGTATTATCAAACATTTTGTGTAGGGATTCGTCCTTATTCCTCAGCTTAAAAAATATTTTACTTATGTAAAAATTTAGCCGTAATCCATCCGTATTTTACAGTTTTCGATAAAGTATTTTTGTCAATTCGAAAAATTTTAGCAGCGTTCCGCCCTTATTTTACTGTTTTATCAGATTATCACACCAACAATTGAGCCGTGTTCTAACTTTACTTTACTATTTTTGATAAGTATTTTAATTGATTCGGAAAATTTGAGCAGCGTACCACCCTTATTTTACAGTTTTATAATAATCTTATACCAACAATTGAACAACATTCCACTTTTACTTTACTATTTTCAATTAGTATTTTAATTACTTCGGAAAATTTGAGCAGCGTTCTGCCCTTAATGTTTTAATTATTTCCGAAAATTTGCGCAGCGTTCCGCCAATATTTTCCGTCTCAACTCAAATTAATTTATTTAATTCTTAAATATCATTTAAAACACTATTTTTCATGATTTTGGTCGTTCGGATTAATCTTTTTCCGATGGCTATTCATTTTAACTGTTGCAACGATTTCGCTATTTTCCCCGCTACCCTTTCCCTCTCTTTGTCCTTAAGATCTATGTATGTTCATATTATATTTAATGAGTGTCCCCTGGACTACTCGGTATTAGATATTTTGAGCCGATTGTTGTTAAAAATTTTTATGTCTATTTTTCAGGAAACGGATGATGAAGAAGCAGCCAAAAGACTCCCTTACCTTCCAATTTCCCCATATATATATACGGATAATATTGACGTTCCAGCTACTGCATTCTCACGCCGTAGCCTTCACGGGCACGAACTATTGGCGGACTTACACCGCACTTACACAGTTCGATAGTGTGTTTTATTTTACTGTCTTGCGATATGTTTTGGCTGTGGGCCGAAAAAGGAATAAATAAATTTTACTATATCTGTTGAGTAAAAGTTTCAATGCACAAAAAGCGTTGGCTTTAAAATATTTATTTGGCATACATCGTCCATAAATTCATTCGGCAAATTGGCAATTCATAAAATCATCTTGATCACAATTCATATGGCATTAATTCATAACACTTCATAAATTCACATAGCAATAATCATATAAATCAATACCCGTACACTATCTGAGAGTTAACGTGTTCAGACAAAACACTTACAAGTGTTAATTGTCTGAATACACGGCTCTCAGTTAGTTATGCACACTAACTCAAATCAGACTAGAACTTCTGTTGAAAAATAAGACTACAAAATAAGACTGAAATTAAGTTTATAATTTGTCAAAACACATCAGTATATATACCATTTATTTAACCTTAACCTAGCCTGTTATTTTTATTGCGATAAAACAAAATTTGACCTTGAAATTATTTGTGCTATCTAAATTAAATTTTTATTATTTTCTTAATTTAAATTGGTAATTTATTTTTAACATTTTTAATTAAATTTATTCAGCCAAAAATATTTTATTTTTATTCATTTCATTCATTAATTTTTTTACTTATATATAACTTGTCATTTTTCGGTCAAATTTTCTTCTTATTTATGTAGATTTCGTGCGGTTCTTGATGCATTTTGTATTTATTTTATTTTCCTTTTATGTTTTTTAATTTTATATTTATTTATGTTCTCTCGAATTTTAGAGGGTTTAGTGGATGTTGTATTTAAGTTATCTTGATGCTGGGTTTTCGTGCTGTATTACTGATACATTTAAACAATTCTCAAGGTTATTTGTGTTCTGGCTCAACAATTGTAATAATAATATTAATAATGATACTAGTAATAATAACGTTGGTGGGTTACTGGGTGTTGATGTTTGTTTAAATTGTTGTGTTTCCCCGGTAACGCCATATAAATATTTCTTTGCTGCCACTCGGCACCCGTTGCTAGGCAACGTTGGAACTGTGGTCGAGTGGGTAGATCGCCCGCAAAAAGTGAGCGCTATTACTAATGCTATAATTGCTCGAACGATCTCTGGGTTCAACGAGCTGTCGATAGAAGACCTGTGCTCGCTTTCGGTTTTTAGGTCCCTTATACCATTAGTCTCATCATTCGCATTCATCACGTACTTTAACTGGTAATTTTCCAACGATAAAGATATATTTTATAAAAACAACAACACCCGTTGACACAAGTTGACATACAAATTTTAACAGAAAAACTCCATTTGATTCTCTCATTACGTACGGTTCGATATCCGAGCGGCTCGACGCTTCGCTCGTTCCTTACGTCCTGGTCAATAGGTGTTAATCTTTTTGGTAGTCCTTGATTCTGAAGTGGACTCTCGATAGGCGAGTTGGGCAGGAACAAAAACAAGAGGATAGGTCACAGCTGCTCCTTCTTGACAGGCAGATAGTGCAACCTTCAGTCCCTTATTTGTGTTCTGAGGCTCTGATTTAGCTGTCTCTCGTCTGCCCATCTCTTTTGGGCTGCTGTAAGCCTTTGATTCATTAACTTGGCCTTCTTTGGGTCCACCCATGTGGCCTTTGTCTGTTGAATCTCGCGGGACAGCTGGAAAATTTGGTCGTAAAAGTTTTTATTAGTCTTTCGCGCGTGCGCTATTCCGTCTGTAATATTTGCAGGGGTTCCATTTCTATAATAAGGAAAATTAATTTTTTTTTGGAATACAAGTCTTAAATGGTTAGATTTCATTAAACAAACAATTATCTTGCAAAATTTTATAAAAAAAAACAATTTTGTCTGGCTGTAAATCATTTATTTTAACATGCATCATCGTAGTCAGTTTATTGGTGTTCTGCTGAGACCCATGGAGCATCAAAGCGCTCCCGATAGACGAATACCGGCCGCTTCGTGTTCCGGATACGGCTGGCCCGGGGCATTGCATGAGCGTCTCCGCGAGATTTTATGCTCTTGCCAACGCGACCCATCGTCGAGCTATGTGGCGGCGTATAATCCTCAGTATCAGCGATCATACCGGCCGCGATGTCCTCCTCCACGTTTCGAAGATAAAGCCTGGCCCTGGCTACTTGCATGTTGAGATGACTCTGGTCATCTTCGAGTCGAGAGAGGAGGGACCGAGCCTGCGCGTATATTTCCTGGGCCGGGGTTCGACCGCATCTTTGTTTTACCGATGTGTACGGTAGCTCATCTCTCTCCATTGCTTGGGAAGCGTCTCGTTTAGGCCCTCTTGGTTGGAGCATGGAGCCGTATTTGTGCTGCCATACTCGCTGCCATGCTTGTTGCCATTGGTCGGCAACTTGCGTGGGGACATAAACAAGCGCTCTTGAGGCACCTACAATACGATTATATTAATCATTTAATTTATTGGGTCATCTGATTTGTACCAAATTAGAGGAAGTAACTAGATCAACTTAATTAATCATATGATGATGGTCGGTATTAAATGACAGGAGTACGATACGGTTTGTGATTGGCATGAAGTTATAAGCTCACTAGTCGAACATATACTATTAATAGAAAACTTTAGCTGTCATTATAGATTATCTGGGGCTATCATATCCTAGTGTTCCACTTGTTATCCCCATTAGCAAAAATCTCATATCAATCTTGTAAATCTATTGAGGTAAAATTCGAAATGGTAATATATTTGCAAACAAAAATTCACTATTCAAAATATAGACAGGAGTATATTCGGTTAGATTCTCCCGGACAGTTTAAAAATTATATTCAATTCATAAGGTGTATTCGAATCTATTTAATTTCTAAGTAAAACCTGAATTTTAAGTTTACCTCACTTAATTACGGAGTTGGGAGCGGTCTTGATTACATGTCGGAGTTCGTCCTGTTCCCCATCGAGTTTCGGTATGACACTTAAAATAGTGAAATAACAAGAAAATGCATCTCATGCTGCCTGCTTGAACGGTCGTCTGCTTAAAAACAAAATCTCTCTTTTAAAATAAATTAGTACGATTTATTACCCACTAAAGAGTCTGTTCTAAATAATTCTAAACCAAACAAACACTTATCCGCAGATGGTTTAAAAATACTACGCTTAAATGATTAAACAATTTATTATTTATCGATAGCTAAAGACTTTGTTCTACCAAAAACTAAATGTTAAAAAAAATGAACAATTTATTATTATAAATAATAAACAATCAAAAATTTGTTGTAGTTAAAATTAAAGTGTTCGTTCTAATTAGTATTTTCTTAAAAAACCACTTATTAAAAAAACGTTTGACATAATGTGAATAAAATGATCAAAACAAAAAAAAAGACTCGGTAAATAAAAAAAACAAATCAAACGCTGGTAAACCCGTTATGAGATCTGAATATGACCTATTTTCTGCCATGGAACGGATAACTGATTTGGTGGACAATTTATTGTAAAAGCTCCTAAAACCAATATTTCGTTAAGATTCTACGGAAAATGCTGTTAAGTAAGGTTATTTATGTATTTATCAAAATTAAAATGAAAAATTTACTTGGGACATCTGAGTTACAGTTCATCGAAGTAATTCCAGTCATGGATCGGGTCGAGGCACTCCTACTTAATGGGCCTTGACTGTCGTTGCATTAGGAAGATTTTAAAACTGACTATTTCGAGTTTGTCAACTTCATATATTAACCGGGCAAGAGTGTATGTCGTGGTTGTTGTAAATTCGTACCTGCAGACATTATTCGCTGGGGTGTCTAGACGGTGAGAGAATATTAGCTACACTCAGGCAATCACTCATCTGTCTAAGACATTTATTACACTATAGTCGATACGCATGCTTGTTAACCAAGATTAGGATTTACTTATTTAACGCTAATTACTAACCAAGATTACTAGAGGTGGTGGGCGGTCACTGCTGTTGGCATTAGATATAACGTTATCTAATGTGTGCGATATATTTACCATTGATTTCATGGGTTGCTGTCATCTCGCCGATTTTGACTAAAACTAGTTTCTCCGTGTTTAGCTTATTAATGGGATTTAGGTTGTCGGGGATTTCTCCCAAATTGATATGGAATTCCTCATCTGATAATCTTGGTGAATTGGTTTTTATGGATTGTTCGCTCATACCGATTGTTATATTTTAGAGTATTTCTTGTAATTACCTAATTATGTTTCCATATGTAACATTCGTCTGTAATGATTAAGGTAACTCAATTTGGATGTTTCTTTTCCTCATTTTATAATTATTTAAATTATTGTGGAATTTTCTTTTGATTTATGAGTAGCATTTCTTATTTTATCAGTTTCTCAATTTTATTCGGAGGTCATATTTGGTAGGTCGTGGTTTCGATAAGTTAATTTTAATTTATTTCCAAAAATTCGTTAATTAAAAATTAATTAATGCAAGTCTCACGTTACGTAATCTATATTTACCTAGCTTGGATTTTATCGAGATTAACATATTCACTTTTGTGGTTACGATATTTTATTTTATTTTTTTTTTCCTCAAGTGATCATATCGAATCTTACTCGGACATTGAACATTTAAATTAACCGCCTTAACTTGCGTTTATTTCAATAGTGGTATCGAATCCTTAACGTAACGTCAGTAGTTTATGACCGCTACGGTAACTTAGGTTAACTCGGATGACTTCGACACCTATACGGCATTAAAAGTCTATAACGATAAGAGTTCATAACGATTGCCTTATCGAGGTTAGCGCGAGATTTCAGTTAAAAATTCACTACTACATTTTATTTTGACTAAGAACGTACCTATTGTTGTTCCTAACGACTACCTGAATCTAATTTATTTAAATTCATGACCCTAACTTAGATTATTAATACGTTCATGGCAACTGCTCAATATTATGATACTTTAATTCACATCTATGGTTTGCAATTTATGGTTATTTTAGGTTTAAAGCAATAGTTTGAGTTTATAGTTAATCAAAATTCAAAACAACGATTTCATTTTTCTATTTCCCCGTTACCTTTCCCTTGGTTGACCTTAGGCGCAATTGTGTTCATATTATAGTTAATGAGTGCCCACTGGACTACTCGTGTAGTGATTTTGAGCCGTGTGTAAATATAGTTTAGGTCGAGTTTATGGAAATTGAGAGACGAGGAAATAGCTAAAAGACCACTTCCTTATCCCTCTCTTCCCCTATACGAAATAATATTGACGTTCCGCACGCCGGAGTCTTCACGGGCACGAATCATTGGCGATATTCCACGCACTTACAGGAATTCGAATAGTGTGTTTGATTTTAATAACTTGTCATGTGTCTTTGGCTGTGGGCCGGAAAAATTTCGACAAATATAAAACAAAGTTTTTTATGCATTATAAATATTTTATTAAAATAACAATATAAATTACCCAATCCAAGCATAACAAATTTATCATAAAACATCACTCTCCCCACGCCGACACCCAAGCAGAGCTCAATCGAGGTTGCGAGGATGCGTCGTGGATAGAGTTTTGAAATGAAACAAAACTATCACTCACATCGTAATAAGACTATTTCACAAGTAAAAACGATTTTCAAGTTTCAAAAACTGATTAAAATTGTGTAAAAATGAATCGGTATATATACATATTGTACGACCCTAACCTTGCGTGTTCTTTTTGATTTAGTAAAACAAATTTTGACCTTGGAATTTTCTGGTATATTCTAATCTTTAATTTTTTTATTTTGAGATTTTATTTGACAATTTTTTCTTTAGATTTTTAATTGAATTATTTCTAATTCAAATTATTTGATTTTTATTTCATTTTCATGAAATTTCTCATTTTTTATTAAATTGTCAAATTTGGTCAAAATCATTGGGTTTTCGTGTTATGTCTATATTTATTTCGTGCGGATCTTGTTGCATTTTGTTATTATTTTAATTTATTTTTGTGTTTATGATTTTATATTTTATTGTTTTCTCTCTCATATTTTGATAGGGTTAATTGGTGTTTTAATAGGTTTGAATTTAAATCTGCATGTTATATCTGCATGTGTGTTACCGATTCATTTAAACATTTACAAGGCCGTTTGTGTTCTGGCCCAACAACGTTAATAACAATAACAATAATAATATTAAATTAATAATAATAATAATAATAATAATAATAATAATAATAATAATAATAATAATAATAATAATAATAATAATGTTAATATTAATAGTAATAATAATCTTACTAGTGATACTGGTAATAATATAGTTAATAACAATGATAATAATAATATTCCGATTAGTAATGGTAATAATATTAATTTTTATTAAAATTTAAAGTAACGCATTGATACTGATATAAAATCAAAATAAGATGGGTCTAATTGGTGTGGTTCGTATTTCGACCCCCGTGCAAAGGTAAAGATGAAATTTTCCAATTTAACACTAATTTCGGTCATTTAGGGTAATAATGTCAAAAAAAATTATAATAATAAAAATAAAAATAATGATAATATAAAAATCTGATTATGAGTCTAAACGAATGTATATTCAAAGTCTTACTTTAAGTTGATCTTTATCAAATATAGTTGTTTGTGGTCAAGTGTTGAGGTGCTAATCAGAAATATATGTTAAAATTTACAATTTTTCGGTGATTCCTCTAACTTAAATTTATGTAAACTAGTGAGTTGCATTTTGTTTGTGGTTCACCCTATGGTTGATTTTTGATTCGTTCCGTCTAAATGAACTTCTACATATATTTTTCATAGTCATTTGTTGGCTTTTATATTTAGACCTTTCCCAAGACCTCAACACTACTCTTTCGAGGGTTGAGCGATAGGATTTAGGAAGGGAGAATACTGAGCGGTTCCAGATACTGCCTTCACCACGGGTTCCCGCTAACCACCGGTTCGATCCGGGGTAACAAAAATTTCATTTTACTCACTTGTGTGCGTGTGAGTTATGGTATGTTGCAAATTTCGGTTTTTAGGTTGGACTTTCATTTTAAAATTCGTGATGGAGGTTCGAAAATAAGGACATTATGAATAGAATTGCCGTAATATAGAAAAAAAATTAATAAAAAAAATATTTTAAACTAAACTTTATTTTTCAAAATAAACCCTGTATAAAATTAATTAAGATTTTCCATAAAAATTAGATAAAAATAATAATATTATAATATTACCAAAAAACAAATTTACTTTAATTCCTTCGTTCCAAAATGCCAAGAATAGTTTTCCTTACTATACCAATATGTAGTAAACGGAAAGCAAAATCCGACAACTCAGACACAATAATACAATTAAACAAGATTATGTTTTCTTTTGATATTAAAAATTGCGTCCGTTACTTCGTCCATCTCTTCACAGCTAAAACCGTCTCAAGCATCAGATAAAATGACATTAAGGAGAATGTCAATAGACAGAATACATTGAGTAACCATCATTTATCCGTTAATGCGTAAAAATTGAGGTATCACGATGTTTCCCACAACGTAAACAAGGTGTTCCTCATTTCCGCTCGAAAGTCTTATTGAATTTCCTATTCATCGATTCGCTAATAAAATTACGCATCATCCTTTTTGATATTACAGATGACTCCTGAATCGATGCATCTAGAATTACTGTGCGTTTCCCGGCACGAATGGCAGCGCGATGCCGACAAACCATGTTGTATGCTGGATTTTCAATCTCTCCAGTACGGGAATCAAGAGAGGGTCACCATTTCGACCACGATGAGGTAGATTTGCCATATGAGGCAATCAAGCAAGAACCTGGTCGCAATCCAGCCCGTGAAGCTCGGCAGCGAGCGGTATTTACCCTCGCTCGTCTGTAAATACACCAACAACAGACCAATTGGCAGGTAGCCAGAATAAATGCGGACATCGCCACTGGAGGAATCCCTAGCACAGATGGCTATACTCCAAATTACGGAGTATCTTATGAGCTCGATGATCCAGCTCTGGCAGAGATGACGACGCCAATGAATGTGGTAGTACCAAGACAGTTACTACCCAGGAATATGCAGGATTTCGACAGGAGTTCACCTCAATTACAGGAACATTCATATGCTTGAGACCGATCTAGATTTCAATCAGGCTCGCGTCACGGTAATCATCCGAGAAGATAGTAGAAGCAAACCTCTTTGTAATGAAAATATAAATTTTGTTAGAAACATTTCGTTATATAATTTACTAATGTATACAAAAATTTAATTCTCAAATAATTGATATAATAATACTGAATTGCAGTAATCTTAATAGGACATTTTTGTAGAGTCCCAATAGATGTCTAGAGTAGGTGAACTCCAGTATAGATAATAAAATAAAAATCCTATCAATAATTAATTCAAAACTTCCATAGTAAAATTCCGCAAACTGATAATTTATTTGTAGACATGGAATCCCTCAGTATCCTGAGTAAGGAGCTAGTAAACTCTAGAAGGAAAACACAGAGCTCCACAGTCAGCTCCTTCAAATGATTCGCGAGATCCAGAAAATTCGCGCAACATGGATAGAACCCGACCGCCGCTCAGGGGGATAGGCGGAAGAGAAACAGTTGACTCAGAATCAACAGACTCAGATCAGAAGTTTGGAAGTGGCACTGTCGGCTTGCCAAAAACGGCAACGCAGTGACCTATCCACTGGTGTTCGCGTCAGCTCAGATAGCCTACCGGGATGCAATTAGCATCACTAAACCGGTAGCCGCTAAACGTTTACAGCGGTGTCCAGGAAAGGCGGAGCGAACGAAACGTCGCGCGCAACAAATCGCAGATCGGAATTGAGGATTAAAAGTCCCAACGATTTAACCGTTTAATTTTATTATATACTAAACCAATTTTCTCTGCTATCTCACTAATAATCGACTTAAAAATCAATCAGTTGAATCGAAAAATGTGCGAGTAGAATTCGCGTAATTATTGATTCGTGTAATTGTTGAGTTCATATAGAAAGGACCGAGTGACAAATAGCGCGTAGACCTTCTATCGGTAGCGCGTTAGACCCACTATGAAGCCGGGCCTCAGCAGCTCTACAGTTAGAGCTCACCTTTGGCGGTCTGAAAACCAGTGGTTACAGTTCCAACGTTGCCTAGCAACGGGTAACCATTGGCGGGCTAGAAAATCTTGTATGTATAAGGGACAAGGTTAGCAGCCACTAACCCCACAATAAAAAAAATCATGAAAATCTGACAACTATGGGAAGAGCGAAGAAATATGGTAAAAAGATGTAGGCGTTTTGTTTTACTGCATCAAAAAACATGCGTGTAAAACCCCCCATATATAAGTCGATGTCAGATCGACATAATTTAATGCTATTGTAAGGTTGGTGGTGTTCATAACCTTGACCCCTTTCATATAATGCTATGCGTCTGCCACTGGTTACCCGTTGCTAAGCAAAGTTGGTACTGTAACCAATGATTCTGAAACCGCCAAAGGTTAGCTTTGTTTCCAAAACTGCTAAGACTCGGTCTGCAGCTGGTTCAGCGAGCTACCGATAGAAAGTATGTACTCGTCTTACTCATTCAGGTCCCTTAATATCTGTTTATCTTTCAGCTTACAGTTTTATCGTCGCTCTCTCGATAACCGGATGAAAACATAATCACATTAAATACAAATATTTATTTAGACATCGAAATCATTTATACACGACAACGGATTTGCACAATTTTCATAATGTTCACTACCGAAATTGTTCGCAATTTTCTCTATCTGGCCTTTTGTTGTTGGAGTTTCCTTCTCTCTCTCTCTGCTCGTCCTGGCCGCGTGTGGGTTTTTGGTTTACTCATTGGGTTTTTCGGGTCACTTTGCTCCTTGTACGTCATGTTGGCGAATCGGGTGGATTTTTATTTATTTTTTCTAGGGTTTTTGTATATCTACCCCTTAAACGCCAGCAAGATTATTATTCTATCCCTCCTATGTACCCATGGTGACTGCCATGTTGGTAATGTACATAGAGGTTGAAAATTCATGAGCAGGTGGGCTCCATTTCTAGAACTACTCCTCACGATATTTTCACTTTCGGGTTCTGGACTGCCGATGGAAAGTCTTACGTCTTTCTTTTTCTATATCCTGGTCCTTACTCGTCTATTCCTACAATTTTCATACTTATTTGTCACCTTTACCCGTTATTTATAAATGTATCTTTCAAAAATTTGGGCAGCGTTCCTCCCTTATTTTTGGTAAATTTCCTATCTCATTTGTTTAATCCCGGTATCGACTACATTTGTCCTAGTTTACCTTTATCTTTACTTATATTAAAAATTTGATCAACAATTCCTTAATTTCCCGGTACGTTTCCCATGATTTTAAGTAATTAAAACCCTCTGCGATCACTTCAATAAACATTCCTCTCTTCTGTCAGATTAGATCATTCAACTTTTGCAAAACTACTTTCAAATTTACATTCCTAGCCTATCCTATCCTTTCCTATTTGATTTTCTGATTTATTTTCTGACAAAGTTTTAAATTTTCCCTACAAAACTTTATTCCCGCTTAACTAAAGTCGCACTTCCCGAATTTTATTCCGACTCGCTCCGGCCACTTTTCAGCAGCCGCCTCGAGTATACAACGGCGCCCTGCGTAGCGGTCCTGTGCACATGGCCAGACCCGACTGGGACTGCCGAGGGGTTCACGAGGCATGACCCACGAGCTCAACTAAGGGTTTTCACCCACTAGCCGGCACACGGTCCATCCCATGAACCATCTATTTAAATACTTATTATAAATAAGATTTTAGGGGGATTTGTCGGTGGCACCAAAAGATTCCACGACCATCCAGAATAAAATCAAAGTAACAAAACTTCGAAATATATATTTATACAAAAAATAACAGTACTTACAATCCACAATCATGCAACCAGATTTGAAAAATTGGCATAAATTGGCATACAAATTTTGACTACAAGTGATTCACGGTTTGTCTAAAAATTCTGTAAGTCTGTAAGTCTGTTAAAATTCTGTCTAAATTCTGTTAGAATTCTGTAAGTCTGTCTACAAATTGTGAAAATGACTGCCGTATATATAGTATTTTTGTGCCTGTGTGCGACCAATGGGCGATTTTTCGCCATTTTTAGGGCTTTTTAATTATTTTATTTATTTCGAAATATTTTTGTAATTTTTTATATATTTTTCTTTATTTTTTGATATATTAATATTTTATTGTTGGGTTTTATTTTTATTATTATTTTCTTACAATATTATTTTTACACCCCAATATTTTGTTTTCTGGTCGCCTCTTCTGCTTGTGTTTTTTCTAAACCTTACTTTGCAAGGTTTTGGCAGTTTATTTTATTTTTCATATGTTTCTTTTTGCATCTGTAGGCATTTTCCCGAATTTTAATTAATTATTTGTTTTATTTAATTTTTGTTATATTTTTAATTTGTTTTAATTAATGTTTTATTTTATTTTTGGTCTCTTCTTGCGGTGCGTGTTTATGTTACGGCAGCCATATTGACAATTTCAAAACTACATTAATCATTTTGTTCTAACTTATACAATTTTCATCTTTTTGTTTAAATTGGTTTTGTAATTTTTGTTTTAATTTTGGCTCTAAGCCCAACAAACCACTCCCGGGGCCGTTTAAATTGCGCCCCGCAATTTCTCATCAACACATTCTCATTCCATTAACGATACTTTTATACAACACAAGAAAAAGGTTATACAGATGAAATGTCAATTTACAAGTTATAAGCAGACATCACTTAAGGTGATGGGATGTTTATACATAAATCAATACTGTTAGTGAGTTTTTATTTACACACACAAGATGAAGTTCGTTAGAATCAGTCGAATCGCGTTGTGCTTAGTGTCTGTGACTTGGGTCTGGGACGTTGTCTTGGTTGATTGGTTTAGGTTGAGATTCGATGAGCTGGAGTTGATTGATTGTTGCAGAATTATTTATATATTGAGGATTTGGGTTGGTAGGCTTTATGAAGCGAATTGTTTGATTGTTTCGATTTCTTCTTCTTGGGTGTTGATTGATTTGGGATCTTCTGTAAGATTTCGCGATCTGGGTGGTTTTGTAGAATATTACGATTGTGAAGATAATGATTTGCATGATTCCTAGGCAGAACATGATGGTTTTGAATGTTGTTGGTTTCGGATTTTCGGGAATCGAGTGAGATGACGGTATTGATATTTGCGAGAGGGTTTTTTCGAGAAGAGAGAGTTGGTTTATTTTCTGCGATAGGTGTGGATTGAGGATTTTGCATAAGGATTTTCGGAGAAGATATTCTTGGATTGTGATGACTTCTGACTTGCTTGTTTGGATTGAGTAGAGGGCTTCATGGATTTTCTAAAGGCATGTTAATTTCGAATTTATTTGGTTTCGGATTTATAGGAGTTGGGTGGGATGACGGTATTGATATTTGCGAGAGGGTGTTTTCGAGTTGTGAGAGTTGATTGATTTTCTGTAATAGGTGAGGATTGAGGTTTTTGCATAAGAATTTTCGGAGAAGATATTCTTGGATTCGGATGAGTTTTGACTTCGTTGTTTGAATTAAATCGAGGGCTTCTTGGATTTTCTGAAGGTTCGAGTTTGATTTGTTGACGAGGGTGAAGAGTAGGAGTAAGGTGATTTTTGACACAGGTTCTTTTTCTTCTATTTACAGATGTTCATTTTGTTTTTTGTCCACTTTTATATACGGTTTCGTTTTGCACTTATTTTACTCTGGGTTCGTCTCACTTTGATCGTCTAGGGTTTGACTTTTCATCAACATCAACTCAGCTCTCATAAATCGATTTGTCATTTCAGAGATTAGGGTGATGACTTTATATTTTTCTTCCATCATATTTTTTGGTTTTCGTTTATCTCTTTCAATATTCGTATTTGTTGCTCGTTTTGTTGTACTTTTTTATACTGTTTCATTGCAAATTCTTCGAGCTTTCCATATGCTCGGTTTTTTCTTTGTATCCTTTTTGCTTGTACTTTCCAGTGATCTTCCAGTACGTATCTTGTCCATTTGGTCGCTAGCTCATTTTTTAATTCATCTACCTTTTCTTCCCAACCCTTGCTTACTTCAACTTTTTGCCTTAATCACTCGTTTTCGTCTTCTACTTCTTTTCGTTGTCTTTTTCGTACATCACGTTTTCTTTTAAAGGCTTTTATTAAATTTCGCGATTGGAACCATTGATTTGTCATACAATCTCTTTCTTGGATTTGCTGTTCCATCGCTATTTACATATTCTTTATCATCTCTTCTTGTTCGTTATGTTTTTTCGTTTCTGCTGATTCCTCAATTTTACATTCTATAAGTATCGAAAACTCGTTCTCCACTTCAATTTTGATGAGTTTGATATTTACAATTTCGTTGATAAAGGTCTCGCCGGACTCTATTTCTATGGTTGTTGGTTCTACAGTTTTTATGTTTATGATTTTTGTTATTTTTATTATCGTTTTGATTTTCTGGTTTCTATGAATTTTATTTTTCTATGAGTTTTTATACATTTTTCTGGTTTTTATATATTTTCTGATTATATATATATATATATATTTCGTTTTCATTTTTCTCGCGATTGTTGTGTGGTAGCCATTTCTCCATTCAACATATAAGATAGTTGGTTTACCTACTCCGTGAGGTCTTCTACTTCATTTTTTAGCATAGTAGTATTTTCATGGACCTTGAGCTTTTCTACATCACTTTCCAAGTTTTTCACTTTCGTCTCGAGTACCTCCTTCTTATTTTCTAATTGTGCCTATTGCCTTTGTAGTGCAATGTCTCTTTTCTCACACATGTCCTTATATCCTACCACATCTCGTTCCGCATGTTCTAGGCGCGAATGCTCTATTTCCACTTACAGTTGATTTTGTTCCTTTAATCTTGATAGTTTTTTAAATGTTCTTTGCGCCACTGTTATCTCGTTTTCTCGAATTGCTAAGATCGATTTGAATCCTCTTCTCTCTCTTCAGCTTTCTTTATTTGCTTTTGCATCTTGTTGATAATCTTTCTCTGGTCTTCGAGTTGTTCCCACATTTTTCAATTATCCAGAGGTGTCTACTTTTGCGGAAATTCCTTCAGCTCTCTTGCAGTTTCCTAGTATTTTCTCTGGTAGGTTCTTGCTTGTTTCCTTAGCCCTTCTATGGCTCTTCCACTTTGTCCCATTACTTTGGATCATTGAGTTATTTGTGCGATTTGCTCTCTTTTTGTGTTTACTAGTTCTTCTCTCACTCTTATTTGTACGTTTCACACTTGCTCCACTTGGGCTTTGAGTTTTTCTCTCTTCTTATTTGCTCGTTTCTCTCGGTATTCGTAGTATGCAGTTTCCGCTACTTGTCCAAGATATTCGATTCTCATCGTTCCTAATTCGTCTATCTTTTTGATCAATCTTTCGCTTTACTCATATACTTCGTTTTCTAACTGCCCGTTGCTTCGGTTTTGCAATTCTGATATTACCTTCTTATACTTTTATTTCATTTCTTTTTCTCTTTATTGACTCTTTTATTTTGTTCAACTGGTTTACTTGTTCGTTCTTTTCTTTGGTTTTCTTTTCCCATCACTCGGCTTGCCATTTATAGTTTTCCGTTTCCGCTTTTTGTACTGTTGACGTTTGTTGCAAAATGTACCTTTTCTTTGCTGCTCCGACATCGTTTTCGGTTTTACTTTCTATCATTTCCTTCATTTTCGCCATATCTTTCTTGTATATTTTTTGCAATTCGTTCTATCGTGAAGTTTAATTGTTTGATGGTTGTATATGTTCTTGGTTCGTTCTCTCAATTGTTTCATCATCACTTTATGTCTTCTCATCTCGGTTTTTATTCGATTTATTTTTTCGGTGGCATCGTTTTTAATCAAAATTGCTCTATTTCCCTCGTTGTTCATTAGTTTTATCACCATTAACGTCGGAATATCGACTCGCACATCAATTATCATTTGTTCGGTATTCATTTTCTACAAATAGTTTATTTTTCTTTTGCGGTGTTCATCGTTTTAATTTTACGCAGTACAGATTTTATAATATTTATGGGTCATACTTTTACGATATGTACATATATGTATTTATAATCAATTTACATTCTCGGCGTACTCAATCTGATATCCCCCGGCTCCCGTCTTTCTCACCGATACTTTTACTAACAACACATTGTCTTTCACATAATTCCACATCATGCTTCATCATTTTGGGAGCTTCGGTGGCTATTGTAACAGTTCTTCTTTCAACATTTTTGTTTTACATCCCATTTTTACCATTGGGCATTCTGTTCTCTTTCGGCTGCATCTTCCAATGCTATTTTAACTCTACTTCTTCTATTACCCACATTGACTTGGACATATTCATCTGAATTTGCCACTGACATTTTCTTCCTCTATATTCACATGTTTTTGTTGTATTTGTTTCCACATTTCGGTCATGTTTAAGTGTTCACATTTTATTTTCCCTTTTTCACAGACGCTTTTCTCACCTTTTGTTACTGGTTTGACATCTTTCACATGGTTTTCTTTTGTAATTACATTTTGTAATATTCATTTGTGTCTTTGATTCTCCCTTTTCACTCGCACGGTTCTTTTTTGGAATTTTATTCTCATGGATAATATTTCTTTGGTGGCTGCTCGGTCTTCTTGAGTTTCTTTAAGGGATTCTATTTTAGTATCTCCATAGTCACGACATCTCTTTGAACGGTTTAATGCTCGGCTTATTATACACTCGGTGCACAATCTCTATCCACATTTCGTTTCTTACGGCTCTTTTAGTAACTCTGTATATAATCCTCATCAAAATCTTGGTTCTAGTTTTATTTGTGGTTATTTCCTGGTTGTTTTGATAATTTCGTTGATTTCCGTCATGTCTTTTGTTGAATTCATCTTCTACCATATTTTTATTTGTATTTTCTACTGTTATTCATTTATTCTTTTACGTATTTTTGATTTCTTTTTACTTTTATATATCGAATTTTTCATATTTTTGATTTTAAATTTTCTTTCTACATTTATACAGTTAACACAAGAAGAAACACAAGTACATTTCCTGTAATTTTTTTTTAAGCTACTAGAAGAGTCTGGTTCTTGTGTTTCTTCTACTTGATTCAGTAGCCAATCTGTCCATTCCTCTTGCTGATCTACTTCTACCGGTTGCGTTCGCCCTTGCAGTCCGTTTGTTTGTCACTGGTTCTGTGTTTTTTAGCGTTTCAATTTATCTTGTCATTCTTATAATTCTTCTTGTCGTTCTTCAATGTTCAACATATGATAATAATTCGTATTTTACAGCATCATTAGGCTGTCAGCTCATTGTTTTTTACTGGGTTTACTGTACTCGTTAACGAAATTCTCTGCCGTTCCCACATCTCCGTGAACGTTTACGCCTTTCTGAAGTTTTGATTCATTTATCTTAATTTTTATACTCGTTCTTTACTTTCTCATCTAATTTTAAACGTTAACAAAATTTTTGGAGGGGTTATATACTATACATACCGCTTTATAATACTTTTATACATATATGTTATATATTATATACACTCATATTCCCTTTATCTATATTCGTTATAATTTAGATGAGGTTCTGACTTTCTGAACCGCCTCATTACACCACTTTTGTTTTCTCAGTTCATTTTCCTGTTTGATCGTTTCCATTTTTGTTGATTCGTCTGTTTCACTTTTTGTCGTTGAGTTGAGTTTTTTCTGTTTTCTACGATTAGTTATCTTGTTATTGCATTTTTATCATCATCCTGTTCGTTAAATACGGAATATTTTGTTTTTGAAGTTAGGTTATTTGTTTTATTTCGATGATCCTTTTTGAGTTCGCAGAAATGATATTGTAATACCTTGTTTTTGATGACATTTCTCTCATACGTAGTCGCTTCCATATTACGATAGGTTATTCATCTCGTTCAATTCTTGCTATGCATATTTGATTTATTGTCTAACCGTTGATATTCGTTATATTCATTTGCTATATTTATTCGTATACTTTCTCTTTCTCTCTTATTGATTGTTACTCGCTGTTGAGCTAAGGTTAATCTCCAAGTTGTTGGTATCATTGGTAACGTCGTAATATTATTTTTCAAATTTATTTCTATTTACGGTAGGCATACAGTGCGTTTTCCATATTTCGTCTTTTTGTTTTCGTTTTTGTTGTTTCTATTGTTTTTATTGTTGTTGCACCCGTTAGCTTTCTTTTCCTTGCCATTTCCTTTTTTTTCGTTGTTTCCTTTTCGTCGTTGTTTTATTGTTGATTGTCATTGTCTTCATCGTATTTACGGTAGGCATACAGTGCGTTTTCCATATTTCGTCTTTTTGTTTTCGTTTTTGTTGTTTCTATTGTTTTTTATGTTGTTACACCCGTTAGCTTTCTTTTCCTTGCCATTTCCTTTCTTTTCGTTGTTTCCTTTTCGTCGTTGTTTTATTATTGATTGTCATTGTCTTCATCATTAGGCGTATCTTCCTCGGTCTTCGCAAAAATGTCGTCCTCGACATTGATTTTTCTTATCAAATTTTTATATGTTTTTAACATTCTATTTCCGGTTAAAACTGCTTCGTCATTTTTTTTTTCTAAACTA
Organism: Schmidtea mediterranea; assembly: GCA_022537955.1. Taxonomy (NCBI): domain Eukaryota; kingdom Metazoa; phylum Platyhelminthes; order Tricladida; family Dugesiidae; genus Schmidtea; species Schmidtea mediterranea. The sequence continues at coordinate 22,918,863 of CM039682.1, forward strand.
CATATTTATTGATACTTAGTAATATTTACATTAGAGTCTAAATATACACCTATTTTTGTTTTGCTACTTTTATTTTATCCACTTATACATCAAATTCTACATATACATCGATACTACTTTTAATAATATACATATCTTTTTGACTTTTTTATCTACACTTCGCTGTTTATCACCATTTTATTCTCTATATTACTTTTAATCTTCCTCATCTCTACCAATTCTGTACATCTAATCAATATCTCATGTTTATCTTGCTCTTCCTTCATTTCGTTTATTTTTAATTCTGCTAACATTACCTCTTCTTTTAGTCTGAGTACTGTTGTCATTAGTGTTTCACTCTCTCTTGATTTATTTTCTGCTACTTGCTTCCACATTATAATTTTTTCATCCTGTTTAGTTACTTTTACAATCAATTCCCTTATTATCCTAATTTGTTCGATACATTGTCTTTTCAATACTGGGTATGAGTTTATATCTAGTTGTTTGTTTGGTTCGTTCTTTTTCTCTTCTTTATTCGTATATTGTTGCCTCGTAATTACCGTTGGTTGATACTTCCTTATGTCTGACTGGTACATTGCTCTCTTTACATACATTTGATTGCTCTGTTCTCCATTATTTCTCTGGAGTTGGTTTCCCAATTTATCTTTCATATTTGGGCAGCTGTTTGCTAAATGCCCTACTTCACTGCATTCATAACATAACTTTGAGCGATAGTGTTGATTTTTCGTGTATCGATTCCTTTGATAAGTCGAACTTATGTTCTTTCTGTAACATTCGCTTTCATTGTGACCTTGTTGTCGGCATTTATTACAGTATCTGATAGCGTTATCATAAGTTTTATATCCTTGTTTGAATTTTCCTTCACTCCTTCTGTCTTTCCTGGTTCGGTTTATTCTTCTGATTTCAGTAGTTTCGTTTATTCGTTTTGCATAATCTTCATTGGTGTTCGTTTTCTTTTCATTTTCCCCGTTTATTAGTGATTTACAGTTCTTTTGAAACATTGTATTTCCGAATTGATTTCTTGTTTCGATATTTCTATTTACGTCACTTCCAATTGTCGGTTCATTGTGATCTTCATTATTCAAATTCACGTTTTCCATTCTTTCGATTATCTCGCTTTCAATCCTTATTTGTGGAATTCTTTGTACACTTGGTTCCTTTTTTGTAATTGCTCGCATCATATTGATTCTTTGTACCCCATTTATTCGTTTTTCCTACATTTCGTTAATCTTTTTTACTTGGCTATCATTGGTCGTTAATTTTATTATGTCAGCTTTCAACAATTCCTCTTTCTTTCTTTTCCAACTTTCCTCTTCTATACGTGCTTGAAATGTTCCTATCTCGCTATACCGTTTTTCAGCTTCTAATGCTTCGGTAATCTTCAACGTGTTCCAGTCTTGCTGATGTTTTATTGGATCCCATTTTATCTGTTGTTTCCTTGATATACCTTGTAGTACATTTATTTCTGATTGTTGATTGATTTCCGTGTGTGGTTGGTTATCGGCGAAATAGCTACACATTCTTGTAGGGATGTTTATCTCATTTTGCAACTCAGTTGACTTGCTTTCTGGCGTTTTGATGTTGTTATTTTGGTCATGATTTCTTCTTGTTCAATATGCAGCTGGGAGGTGATTCTCTTGCCAACATTGGAAACTTATTTTGGGTATTCTACATCTTGTTGCGGTATGTCCTGATTTTCCACAATTCCAACATTCTATTTGCGCATGATATTTACTAGATCTGTGGCCTGGTCTTTGGTAGTGATCACAATATTTCTTAGAATTCTCGTTATTCATCGTCGTTTTCCGGATCTCGTCTTGCTGCTTTATTTCTTGATTGGCTTGGTTGTTGTTGCTACTGGATTATTTTACTTGCTTGTTATCGATACTGGATTGTTGGCTTGGTTGTTGTCGATACGGGTTAATCTCTTTGTTACTATCGATACTGAATTGTTGGCTTGGTTGTTGTCGATACTGAATTGTTGTCTTGTTTGATTGATTTACCTGAATAGAAAAATATCACCTCTCCACTGTTTATTAAACATCTATGAATCGTACATTACAATGATTACATAACATAGCATTTTACTGTTCGTTTTCCTTGCGTTATTAACTTTTAATTCCAACCAACGGTATTTATCTTAGAATTGCGTTTAACCATCTTTTATTTCATCTAGATTTTCTTTACTCATTTGTCTTTTAATCAATGTTAACTTATCCTCGTTTCTCAGGATTCCCATATTGTCTGTTTCTCCAAATTATCTCGGTTATTTTACTCATACTTATGATAATTCATATTTCCCAGGCTTCGTCACATTTTTTATTATAATTCTTATCAGTATTCTTTATCTCTTTGCTTTTGTTTTGCGTCGAGTTTTAATTATCTATGTGGGGTAGTAACAATTATCTATATAGTCGTAATAAGTATTTATTTTTAACCATTCGTTCGACCACGCCGTTTCCCAAGTTCTATTACCCCTCGTATTTTTATTTTCATTCATTTTGCGTTTCGCATTCCCTTTTTATTTATCCTTAAATAATTCTTATTTCTCCCCCTTTCTCATTTATCTTTCATCGTTCTGTCTATCTTACTTTGTTTCAACCTCATCTGGTTTTTAGTTTCGTCTTTTTGTTTTATCCTTTCGTTTTCTTAATCCATTTTCCCTATTTTCGTTATTTCTCATCAATCGTTATCATCGGTTACATTGTTTTCCATTTTCTTAATCTTTTGTTTTTAATGTCGTTAACTGCTATCGCTTTTATACAATATATTTCCTTCTCCGTGCACGGATATTTTCTCATCATTTATTTTATTGATTCATTCTGTTTCCTTGACTGGTTTCTCGTTATTTCTTTTTCCTCATTCACAATTTACATTTTCTACTATAGTCGTAGACCATGTCTCTTTGTCACATGTCTTTTCTAATTCCAGTTGAGATTATGCTCCGTCAATGCACATCCCTTTTAATCCGAGTTGAGACTGTGTTCTTCTTAATTTCCGATTGAGATCATGTCTCGTTAGTACATGTCTTTTATACTTAACAAATGAGATCAGGTTCCGTTAATACCTGTCTCCGAGTTGAGACTGTGTTCCGTTAATACACATCTCATTGGGTTCATGTTCCGTTAATACATGTCCCTTATATGAGATCAGGTTCCGCTAATACCTGTCTCCGAGTTGAGACTGTGTTCCGTTAATACACATCTCATTGGGTTCATGTTCCGTTAATACATGTCCCTTATATGAGATCAGGTTCCGTTAATACCTGTCTCCGAGTTGAGATTGTGTTCCGTTGATACACATCTCATTAATCCGAATGGGGTTCATGTTTCGTTAATACATGCCCCTTAAACTCAATTTGGCCATTGTTACAATTTAGCTTCGTTTCCTTAATCCCGATCGATGATCATCGTTTTATTACTACATTTTCTACCGGTTTCGCGATCGCTTTCATTTTCGGATTTTTATTTATTCCTTATTCGAGCTCGTTAATTATTTTCTTTTTATTATTACTTTTCTTTTCCTCTATTTACTCCTTTGTTTATTCCTTACACGCGTGCTTCTCATTCTGCCTCTTCGAGAATTTTTCACCTACCCCCCAAATTTGAAATACAAAAACGGCTTCATTGGTCCACTACTGCAACGGTAAGGTGATCAGCCTTACCACAGTAGCTTCTCAACTCGGCAAACCTATCCGGAAGGTCGTCCTATACTTCTCCTCTGGGTGATCGGTTATCCCCTCCCGATTCGGCTTTAGACGGACTACCCGAAGGTAGCTCAAACGTATTTCACCCCTTTTTGAACTTTATTCTGGATGATCGGGATACTTTCATTTTTTAACTTTCTCCATTCATCATTTTTCTATTTTTACATATACATTTTCATATTTTATATATAGAGATATAGGCGCAGGAAGGGTCAACTGCTAGACTTTTATTAATTCAACTTCATTTAATCATAATACTCGACTACTTTTCGTCAATGTTATTTTTACAAAGTACACAAGTTTTCATTGTCTCAGCACATTGTCGACAGTACTGAAGTGACCACAGGGGACCATAACTACTTATATTCTCACTTTATTTGACCAATACAACATTCGTGTGTGTATTCTACTCCTTTATGAATCTCATCTTTAACCGCGCCTATTATTTGTTTGACTTGTTGTTCTATCGCGTGATATTGCTTATTTAGGTCGGCTTTTTTTTTTTTTTTACTATTTCGCTGTACCCTTGATATTTGGTCTAAGTTCTCACTGGTTGTCTTTTCACACACCTCCTCTTTTCAATATTTTCCGATTTCAATTTATGATTTTTTTTTGATATTATTGGTGGGTTACAGGGTTTCGTAATTTGTTTATCTTTATGGTTGCCCCAGTAACACCATACAAAATGATTCTAACTGCCACTTCGCACCCGTTGCTAGGCAACGTTGGAAATGTGTTCAAGTGGTGGATTGTCCGCAAAAATTGAGTATTATCACTAGTACTGTAATTGCTCGGACAACCCTCGGGTTCACGAGCTGTCGATAGAAGACCTATGCTCGCTTTGCTCTGTCCCTAGTAGAAAGTTCAAGATCAGATTCTTAATCGACGGTTGGAAATGGGACGAAGGTTTGATGACGTGATACGGGTATTCATGATAATGCTTGTATACAAATGTATCTAGGAAACAAATTGACTATAAATACAGCTATTTTATTCAAATCGATGAAAGAAAACATGTAGCATTTATGAGTTTATGGGATAGGTTGGATTTGTGTTGCTCGACGTCGGGCACGCTCCTTGCGTCCCGGCCGACGATTATTCGATGGAGTGACGGGCGGATTGGTGGACTGAGGATTTGTATGTGGCATCTGGGACGGGGCGAAGACGAGTGGGTATGTGACTGCTTCCCCCTCCCGACAGACTGCTAAGGCGACTTCTAGTCCCCTGATCTGAGTGCGCAAGCTCTGATTGAGCTGCCGCTCTTCCGCCCAACCCCTTTGTCCCGCGGTTAGCCTGAGATATAATGTCTTCATTTTTCTCGGATCCACCCAAGTTGCCTTGATCTGTTGTATCTCTTTAGTCATTTGGATGATTTAGTTGAGGAGATCCGCATTTGCGCTCCTTGCGCGATCTAATTCAGTCTGCAGGATTTGGTTGGTTGTCATTACTACAATGGACAAAAGCGTTAAATTTTCTCTACTGATTTTCATAACTTGTATTTATAATTATCGTAAACATAATTATTAAAAACGGGTCTATCCATGCAAACAATTGAAACGAAATGACAAATTAACAAAAATTTCTTTTTTCAGAACAAAACTTTATCACGTTTATTGTCCGTGTTTTTAGGGAATCAATGTTTTCCACTGAACGGCCTCTTTAGGTTTTTCTTCGGAGTAACTACCGGATAGGGGCGTCGGGTATCGCGGACTGGGCGAGGTGGATAGGCTTCCGCAATCCGCCCGGCGAGGATGTCTTCTTCCACGTTTGCGAGATACATCCTCGCCTTAACCACCTGTAGGTCTACCTGTTCCTGCACCCTTTCCCATTGGGTGAGGAGGTTCTGTGCGTAGGTGTATGTTTCCGCCGCAGGATACTGCTGTCCGGCGAGTCCACAAGGGTCCTTTTCTAAGCCCAGCAGCCGCCAAGTGGTGGGATACGGCCACTGCTGTCAAAATTCATCGAAAAGTTCCACCCTTTGCTGTGTTCTCTGTTCGTCGGGTACTTGATTAGCGGTTCGTTCGAGCGGCATGTCCTTTTCTAAAAAAATCACCAGGGTCAGCTACTTGCATGTACGGAGTGAAAATCAATTTATTTAGATTGTCCACTCGATTTTAATACTCGACTCAATAATGCCTATGTTGTTGGGCTTATCGAAAATTTAAAACTTATCAAATGCGGTTAGGGTTAATTATTCCTACAACCTTCTGCAAATCGAATAGGGCTGTTCATCTATGAGTTCTTGCGGAATATTTTCGATTGACTACCTTTTCTCACGGTACTTCTATAAGTCCCTTTTTAGTGGTTATCCTAGTTATAAAACGTTAAGCAATACTCTAATACTATGTAAATGAGGTGAGTCGAAATCTACGATCTGCTAGGTATTAACGTTTGTCAAGTTAGCGCTTGTTAAGTGTATAGTATCAATTTTTATTAAACTTATTTAAAAGTTACTAAGATACCTCGTATTGACCTTTATTAACTAATTTGTTAAATGCCTGGTGATAATATTTGTTAAAATCAATCTTAAAATTAATGGGTACAAGGGTTATCATTTGTTGAGGTGTTTTTAAAACTTACTAAACACATGATGTTAACTAAAAATTACTTCAAAATTGGCTACATATTTAAGATCGACATTGCTCGATATAAATATAAAGTTTACTAATATACAATATGGGCCTATTTTACATTAACTTCAAATTGTCTATTATATGTATTGGAGTTTATCGAGTTGAATTTACAATTTATTAATTATCATATCAATACAGTGAACTTCGGTATGATTTGCCTTGGCTCGGGCCTTCCGTCATATTTGTTATAACCCGTGTTTCAAAATGTGACATTATAATTAGCTGACCTTCACCCTAAACTATTTACTAAAGTGGAGGCGTCCGCATCCGCTGCCTAATGCGAATGTGTTAGTTAATGGTATTTGATCTGTTTATCAGGTAAGCACAATGTCGACGGAAACTTCCATCTCTCTGTTCGTGCGACTTTACTAAATTTGGACTTACGGTTTCCGGTCGATTCGCTTAATATCTCGGATAAACCTTAGTTATTAATCGGTTATTTTCTGATGTTACATTATGATGTCTACTATGGTTATGCGCTACTATGAGACAATTTTGGAGTAAGTCAGGTACGTCTGTTCCTCTTATTAATTATTTTATTGAACCATTTTAGGAAAACCCAGTGCCTTTGATCTCCTTATGTTATTCCGAGATAGATCATTTAATCATTTCGCGGACGACTTATCTGTTTGATTTTTTATTTATGCATCTTAACGTGTTGTTCGAATTGTTCGTGTTGTGTGAATATAATTTGGATTGTGCTTGGAATTATGAAATTAATTATGAGCTTTCGGGTGGGAGATATTGTCATGATTATCAACATTATCAGGTTCTTAGTAAATATTTCGATGATATTTCATTCTATGGCAACAATTTCTTATTAATTTGGTATTAATCGATTTAGTTGTATTAATTCATTCTTTAAGCAATTTATTTATCGTGATTTATCTTGGAACAACGAGTTGATTTATCTTTCAGTCACGAACCCATTTCATTCTATCTTTAAACTCTTCATTTTATATTGATTTAACTTCGATTAATAAATTAATTTAGAGGAAGTTTTGTTGTTCAATTACTGAATTTCGTTAATTTTCTCGATGATTACCCTAATTTTAATCAATTAATCTCGCTTAACTAACGAATTACTTACCACATTAATATCATTTAATCAATGAATTACTTATTCTTACTTTAATTTTATTAGGGTGAATTATACTAATCAAGGAATTTATTGTTGTTACTTGAATTAATAATTCTAATGAATTAAATTAATGAATTACTCATTTCCCTCAATAATCACCTTGCTTTCAATCAATAAATTATATTAATTTAATTTAATGAATTACTTATTTTACCCAATAATTACTTTAATTTTTAAGCAATGAATTACTTTAATCTTTACTTTATTTATAATCAATAGCTATTTTACTTTTAATCTATAATTTACTTGAATTGACTCAAAGAATTATTTATTTAATGATTTCTACTAATTTATTTCGAAGCGTAAATTCAATTTAATTATACCAGTAATTTTATCTAAGTTAATTCAAATATTAATCCCATTCAGCTATATCAACGATTTCAATTTAATTTATTCCCGTACCCTTTCCCTGTAATAGGCCTTAGGCGCAGTTTATGTTTACTGGACTACTCGGTGTGATCATTTTGAGCCGTGTGTAATATAATTTTAGGTCGATTTTACAGAAAGGAGAAACGAGGAAGCAGCCAAATGACTTCTTCCTTATTTCTCGTTTCATCTATATGGATAATATTGACGTTACGACCCCCGCGTTCCGCACGCTGGGTTTTCACGGGTACATATCATTGGCAATTTTCCACGCACTTACACAAATCTGTACTATGTGGATTTTACTATCTTGCAATAGGTGTTGGCTGTGGGCCGCAAAAATTTCGACAGATTAATTAATTTTTAAATATGTAAAACAATTTATAAATATTATAAATATTTATTAAACATATAACAAATAAACATAAATTACCCTACATTCCATTCCATAAAAATAAAAATTCATAACATTGCATCTCCCTCCACGCCGACTTCCAAGCAGAGCTCCATCGAGGTTGCGAGGAAGTGACGTGGAGAGAGAGCTCCAAAATCAAACTATTTCTCACCTAAAATTCCTAAAATTGGCTTGAAAATAGATTTAAACAAATAAGTGTCTAATGTTCAAAATCGGTTAAACTGATTTGAAAAATGGTTTTATGGTTTGAAAACCGGTTAAATTTAATGTGAAAATGGATCAGTATTTATACCTATTTTCTGTCCCTAACCTCGCGTGTTAAATTTGATGCAGTAAAACAAAATTCGACCTTGTTGTTTTCTAGTGAATTCTATTCTTTAATGTTATTATTTTATTAATTTATTTTAATAATTTTTCATTTAGAATTTTTATTGAATTCTTACTAATTCAAATTTTTTGATTTAAGTTTCATTTTCATGAACTTTTATTAATTTATCAAATTTTGTCGAATTTGCTGTGTTTTCTTGTTATGTTTGTGTTTGTATCGTGCGGATCTTGGTGCGTTTTGTTATTATTTTAATTTATTTTTATGTTTATTATTTTATATTTAATTCTCTTTTTCTCATATTTGATAGGGTTTAATTGATGTTTAGGTTTTATTTTAAATTTGCTTGTTATATTTGCATGTGTGTTACCGATCCATTTAAACATTTTCCAAGGCCATATGTGTTCTGGCTCAACATAAAACACTCGGGGGTCCGAAATTGCGACCCGCAATTTCGATTGATTTTCAGAATGATATCTACATTGTCATTTTCAACATTCACATTCATAAAAATATCTACGGTAAAGTTAATCATCAAGATAAAGATGGACTTAAGGTCCGGCTACTGTACGTAATCAAAATAAAATAGTTCAGTTTTAGTATCAATGTGAATCAGTCTGAGTTAGTAAAATCAGTTCAAATCCATGTAAATCAGTTATATTTGGTTTCGAATGAATCACTGACGGCTTGGGTTTCGCTTTCGAGTTGGATTTCTCTTTGGGTTGATCTTGAAGGGTGATTGATAGAAATATGCGAGAGTTTTGAAGTTTCGTTGGTTTGATTGATAATTCAGATTTGGTTGATCATTCTTCTGAATTTCTGGATTGGGGTATTCTGCCTTTGTTGGTTTTTCGTTAGGCCGAGGATGAGACAGCATATTAAGAGTATCATGTTGGATGTTATACTAATTAGTAGTATAAGTTCTATTGATAGGATTGTTGTACTGGGTTTACTTTTCTGTTCAACTTGTTTTCCTGGTTGCTTGGTGATTGATAGGACGATTTTTTGGATTTCTTGGATTGGTTTGTTATTGGGATTTGCTTTAGCTTTCTTTTGAATTTGTTTGATGATTGTTTCCAAGACTTTCTTTATCTCTCGCTTTTCATTCTTTATTCTAGATATTTCATCGTTGTTTTTTAGCAGGGTTTGTATCATCGATTGAGTTTTTTCAATATTTTGTTTTAATTCGTCATTGTTTCTCTTTTGTGGGGGCACTGCATACATTGCAAGTTTATCTGTTGACATTCCTCGTTTTCGGGGTTTCTGCAAATCTCTTTGAAATCAGCACAGGTGCTGTCTTCTCTTCTGAAGGGTTGTGTTTTCTCGCTTTTCTCCAATGGGTTTTCAGTATTGCATTCTCTCATCAGTATCATTATCATTATCCACAGTTTTGGGTTCATGACTTCTATTTTCGATATAATAATCAGTTTTATGTTTATTTACAAGGTTTGTTTCATTTATTTACAGTGGAGTTTAGCCCTTTTTACTCTTTCTCCTTTTCCATAGTGGAGGGTATCTCGCACTCCTCTTTAATTCTGTTTTCTGAAAATCTCATTATTAGGACTTGGGCTCTTATTAATCGCTCGGTTAGTTTTGGGAGTTCTCTTAGTTGTTCTTTATTTTCTTTAAGTATTCTTTGTTGATTATGAATTTTCATTTGGAGGTTTCTTTCTTTTGTTTGTTTTCTCTTGAGTTGGCGTTTACTATTTATTCGTTTAGCTGTTTGTTTTTCCAATTTTCGTTTTGCTTCTTGGAGTTGTTCTGTTAATGCTTTAATTTCATCCTGGGTTTGCTGATGACTTTCTTTTATCTCTCTGGCTTCTTTACAACTAGCTTCTAGTTGTATCACGTATCTTTGTTCGCTTTTTCTGCTGTCTCTCATTCTTTCTGCTTCGGTTTTCCAATAATCTTCCAAGACTACACGAGTTTTTATCTTGGCTAATTCTCGTCTCAATCGTTCATTTTCTCTCTTTTGATCTCTGTTTTCTCCCATGCTGGATGTTAATTTTCGTTTCACTACATTGACTAGCTGTTTGGATTGTATTAGTTGTTGATTTATCCGGGCGATTTCTGACTCTTGCTCCTCCACTATCTCTTGCCACTCTTTTCTTTCGGCTCTCCACCTTTTACTGTAATACCTCAGTGGGTCTTGTTCGATTGGTTGTACTAATTGAATTGGGCTTGGTGTACATTCTCCGTCTTCTAGATTCATTCGGATTTCTATTTCATTCGAATTCATACTAAATATACATCGATTACAATTTTTTGTTTTTATCATTTTCATTATTTTTTATTATTTTTACACTTTTTACAGATTTTCTCTTTAAATTTATACTATCGCTTCGTCCGTCTCCCCGAATCCTTCATCGGGTTCGGCGGGTATTTGGGTTGGTATCTCTGTCGGATATAACGGCATGAGCAGGATTGGTGGTCGGTTCTGCAAGGTATTTACCTCTTCCCGCAGAGTGTTTGATATTTGTATCTCCTCATCTAAGAGATAGGTGAGGTATTCTACATTTTCTGTTAACTCTTCCCACTTGCGTTTCCAATCGGTGCGTATTTTCTAACGCTTTTAATTTTTCAATCTCTTTCCTCAGGTTTTGTTCATTTTCATCATACCCTTGCTTTATCGTTGTTATTTCCGCTTCGACTTGTCCTTTTAACTGTTCATTGACTTCAAGTTGATGTCTCAGCTGGATTTCTTTAAATACCGCAACTCCTCGATGTCCGTTTACCTCCTGTTGGAGTTCTATTATTTTCTCGTTTAGTTGTTGGTTTTGTCTTTTTTCGTCTGTGAGTTGGTTTCTCGTTTCCGCTGCTCTCTTGTCCATTTCGTTGAATTGTTGTTCGTATTCCTTTTCGTGTCTTCTGAGCCTTCTTATTGTGCCTTGTCTGATTTTCTCCTGAAATTCTAGTATTCGGACCTGCTCGTTCAGTTCCTCAATTGTTTGTTTCTGCACTTCGACTTGTTCCCATAGCTCCCAATCTTCCATATTCAATATCTTTTTGGGCAACAGTCTTATTTCTTTCTTGGCTTCTTGGAAATGTTCTTTCCATTTTTTCGCCTCTCTTTTTATTGCTTTCTCCTTGATCTCCGTTTTCCATTGTTGTTTTTGTTTTTGTCGGTGAGCTTCGTCCTGCTCGATTTGCATCTCTTTTACTCTGGTTTTTGTTGATACGCAATTTCCTGCTCCAATTTCATATATGACTAAACTGTTTTGCGTTGGCGTTCTCCAATATTTTGCATTCTATTCGCCATTTTCTCGCTTGATCAGTTATCTGAGTCAGCATTCTTTCTTGTTTGTCGTTTTTAAGCTCTCTTATTTTTCTTGATGGTTTCAGCCCTTGATTTCTCAGTTGGTTGACTTCTATCTTTGCGTTCTCCCATTTGGCTTTGTAAGCTCTTGTTCTATCTTCCTCTTCGGCTATTTGTTGAATGTAGTGTCTAATACGTGACTCCCAATTACTTCTTGAGTGTTCTCTATCCTCCGTCCATTTGGCTTTCCAATGAAGTGCTTGTCTTTTTGCCCACTCTTTGGCTTGTTCCATACTCGTCCTCTTGGTCTTCTCTATTCGATATTGAGTTCTTATTTGCTCAATTTCTTCTTGCATTTGGTTCATAATTTTTATGGTCTCCTTTTTCTTGTATCTCTGCTTCTTTATCCTTTATTACTTCTCGTAATCTTTCTATTTCACTTTGTTGATCCTGTTTGTCTTGTTCTAACATTTGGATCTCCTTTCTTTGGTTTATAATTCTGGTTTGGTTTTGCATAAATTCCTTCATCAGTTCCTCTTCTCGTTCTTGGTACGTTTTCTCCTTTCCTTCCGGATAGGTTGTTCTTTGTTCTATTTGTTTTTCCCACTTTTCTCTCATCATTTTTGTTTTTAAAGTCTCTTGTACTAATTCCTCTTCTGCGCTTAGTAGCATTTCTTTTAGTTGCAGCGTTCTTTGTCTCCATAGTTCTACTTCTTCACTTGCTACTTTTAGTGGTTCTGGTTGATCTTTGATTGTTGGTTTTGGCTCTTCATCCTCTTTTATCAGTTGTTTTTCTGTCTCGTTCAGGTTCATAATTGTTTTCTGAATATTAATATCGATTATTCTCTTTTCAATCATATCAAAATTTTATCATAATTTACATCATCATTTACATCGTATCTCGTATTTTGGTGATTTTTGATTTTTATAATTTTTTGTTTTTATATTTATCTTTATTTACATTTTTTACACATTTGCTCTCGTTTTCTATTCACTGATCAGCGAAACGGAATCCTTTGATCCGCCCGTTGATCGGCTTTCTACATACTGGACATATATTGACTTTTAACCCACATGCTTCACATGTGACCATATGTCCACAAGGAATATAAATTATTTCAACATGTTTTGCCAACATGTTACGCATTGATGCTGCTCCAAAATGGCTTCTTTTATCATTGATTTGTCGCGATTCTCTTTTGGTTTCTCTTGGTATTGTTTGATTGCTCGGATTACTGCTTGTATCGAGTCATACCATTCCAAATTATTAGCGAATCTTTCCTTGATTATTTTTCTCATTTTTTGAGTTTCTACTCCTGATAATAACATTATGGTTCTTGTTTTCGGTCGATCTAATATATCTTCCACTTGCTGGTTGGTGATTATTACTTCTATGTTCTTTGACTCTTTTTCCTGTTTGTACATACACTTTCCTTTATGTTTTAGTTTTTTGACATTTTTATCTGGTATTGGTTGTTGATTTTTGCATCCTTCACACATTATATTTCTCGCTGTTTGACAATATCCTTGGCTTGCAAATTCTGCTGCTCTTGGATTTCCTTTGAAAGTTTTAATCCTCTCCTCGAATGTTCTTTTTATAGTTTCTCTTTCCCATATTAATTCTGCTGGATCTTCGAAGCTCTTTATTATCGTTATCCTTTTCTCTCCTCCCTTTTCGTCTTTGTCTACTTCCGATTGTCGAAGTCCTTCCAATCTGTTTATCGCTTGGTTTCCGACGTCGATATTTATTCTAAATGGGCAGGTTGAAAATTTCCTCAGGTGTTCTCGTTTTGCTGTTTCTCCTTTCTCCCAATGCGAGAGTCTTCCTTGACAATAAATACAGGTAACTTCATCTGGTAGTTCGGGGGTTCCTGAGAAAAAGAATCCTTGTGCTGCCATCTCTTTACTTTGTCGGTCAGTAAATACTTTGTTATCCTTGAATGTTAGATATCTTTGGTCCTCTTTTCTCAGCTGTTCGTGTTTTACTCTTCTCTGTGTATAAATGACTTTCCTCATTTTCCAGGGTCGTCCAGTGGTGTCGAAACTGGTGTAATGCTGAATTGCGATTGTTAAGGTTTTGATTTTTTCCTCTTCTTCTGGTTTTTTCCATAGTCTCGTCCATATCGAATCTGGTCCTTCTCTCATCTGTACCGTTATCTCTTCGCTGATTCCGCTTGCCATCTAAATATCGTCATTATTTTTGAATTTTTGTTTTTCTGATTATTTGTAATTTTTGATTTTTATGTGATTTTTATTATTTTATTTACATATTATTTACACTTTCTTTTCCTCTTTACAAGTCTTGTCTGGCTTCTCTACTTCTAATTTTATGTACAAATTATCTTCTCGCAAGAATCCTTCTCCTCTTAATCTTTGTTGTGGATAGAAACGTGGTGTACCAATTGCCGTATTCCAGTCAGTTGTTGGTCTTCCCATCTGTGGTTCATTTCCTGTTCTGATTGGGTTACGATAATCCTCTTGTCCTTTCATTGATAATATCATATTTTGTTTGAAAGGCCATGTTAATAATTCATCATAATCTCCTCTTCCTACTCTGACGAAGACACTGATATGGGTGCCTGTTGCATTTCCATCTCCATTTGGATACAGTCTAATGCCCAATTTATATCCATTCTCCCAACTATATATGGGTGGACTGTCTAGAATTCTTTGTGTTCCATCTTTTGCTCTCTGGAGTTTCTCTGCGAATTCGGTTATTTTCCATATAAATGGTCTTTTAGGATACTTTCTGGCTACCGAGCTGGTTGTTTCTAATCCCTTTATACTGTTGGTCATCTGTTGCATTTTCTTTTCCATTTCGGCCATTTTCTTGATGGTATTTTCTTGGCTTTTCTCGAAATTCTTTCTGGACTCTAATATTTCTCTTATTAGCGCTTTTTGTGCATCATTTTCTGTTCGTAGGCTTTTTACTTCCCATGCCAACATTCCTATCGTTTTCATCATGATTTCGGTATGCTCGATACTGTTCTCTATCATATGCTTTTGCATTTCCGCAATTGGTAGTTGTGCTTGACAATTGAATAACTCTAACGGGCATTTGACTGGTTTGCCGATACATTCGTTCCAATGTTCTTTTAGTTTAACTTTATCTCTCCTGTCGCATTTGTTTGTGCATATTCCTTCATATAGGTCACATATCTGTTCCTCTTTTGGATTTCGATGTTCCATTTCTATTTTTATCCATTCGTCGATGGTTCCACAAAATTCGCATTTTTCCTCTCTCTTGATCCACACTTTGTGGTGTTCTTTCATAGTCTTTTTCGTTGTGATGGTTTGGCATTTTTCGCATAGTAGCTCGTTATATTCGCATTCATTTGTGTGGCTTTCCGCTTCCTTCATAAGTCCTTTCCATTCGCATTCCTTGACTCGGCATTGGACTAATAGATTATTGATCTCTTTGTTGGTGGCTTTATCCGTTGTTGTGGGATCTTCATCTCTTTCAATCGTTTCGTCGCATCCAGGGCATTTTATTGTTTTTGTTTCTATCACTTTTATCGCACAATCTGTGCATATTCTGCATCCACATTTCGTCTGTCTCGCTCCAATCAGTAATTCTTTGCATTTGCAACATTTTAATCTTTCTTTTATATCGTTCACCACTCTAATTTTATCTTTCATTATTCGTCTCGTAGCTTCGGATGGATTCTCGCTTCCTCTTATTCTCTCGATAATTGTCTGCATATCTACAAAATTTTTGATTACTCGGCGTTGCTTTATTTCTGTCGTTTTATTTATACATATTTACAAGGTACGCTTTATTTTTACTCTACTGTTGAATCCGGTTCTGGGGTGAATTCTGGCATCGATGCTATCCATTCCACCCAACTTGCTGGATCTACGTGCTGTTGATTACTACGTAGTCTTCTAATTTCGTCAGCTTGCCATCTAACTTGATCTGCTAGTTGTTCATTCATTCTCTGCAATTGTAGTATTGTTCTCTGTTGCTCTTCCAGTCTTATGGCTTGTTGTAGACCTCTGTTCACACTTTCCGTTAATACTAGATGAGTATTTGTCCATTGAGTTTGCGCATTGTTGGTGATTAACGTCATTAATTCGCATTGTCGTCTCCATGTTGCCTCGATTCCTTGATCTTGGCATATTCCATGATCCAATTCTACAATCTCTATGGGTACATTGGCAGCTGTAGGTTGTTGAATTCCTTCTACGAACGGTGGTATTCTGACTTGGTTTTGTTGATTTGCATTACTCGGATCCATCTGTTGATACATCATTAATTCATCGGCATTCATTTCTGTTTGATTACTGTCTCTGACGCATTTTGTACAATATTTATATATAAATATATACATACTATTACTACTATTATACTACATAATATTTTACACTATATACAACGTCTCTTTCTCGTTTTACACCATCGTCTCCGGGGACTCTATACGTAGTGTCCGTATATCCCCATATTTCTCATTCGTTATTTGGTATACATCAAATTCATTTGACCATTGTTGTGCTTCGATAATGGGCGGTTCTTTTAACCAGAGTCCGCTTGTACTGGAATTTCCTATGATTTCATATTTTTCGGTTCTTTCTGCATCGTATTGTCCTAATTTAATATCATAATTAAATTTTTTCTACTGCTGGCCATAATCTTTTCTTTGTTGGTTTCTTTCCGCATTTAGTAGTTCCTACTAGTTGAATTATTATCAGCATTACTACGCTGCTTACTACTACTGTTGTTATCCAAATCATTTTAATCATGTAATTCTTTTCGTTAGGCTGCATGGTTGTGGTTTCTCTTGCTTTAGTTGTCTCTTTTATTTTCTCTTTCGGTTGTACATTTTTAAGTACTTTCTGAAGTTGCAATGCTTCGTGAATTGAAAGGTGGCTGTCGTCCACGAACATTCCTTTTTGCCATGTCTCGCTTCCCAGTTCTCCCTCAGATTGTCCCGCTATGGGCTGATCTGCCGCGTTTGACTCGGATGGTTTCCTTGTTATCGTTCTCCAATGTTCGTGAGTTCCCTTTTGGATGTTTATTACATATTTCCTAAGTTTTCTTTTCGTTGGGATGCGATACTTCTGATTCTCTACAGTTCTGCTTGTTTCACATTGGATTCTTTTGTTTACTGTTTCATTTCCTTTGGGTTCGTATATACAGATTTTTGTGATAGGTTTTTCGCCTGTGTTCTCAATTAATATTTCCTCTTCATTTGCCGCATTCGATTCTATATTTATTATTACTGCTTTACTTTCTCTGATCTGACGTTGACACGGTTCTTCTCTTGTTTCCTTTTTCTGGACGCTTTGTCGTAGTTGATTCTAGTAGTTTTCTTGTTATTGATTTCCAGTAATCATCTCTTCCTTTCTGAACGTTTACTATATACTTTCCGCGTTTTCTTTTAGTTGGGATGCGGTATTTTTGATTTTTGATATCCTCATTTGACTGACATTTGATTCTTTCATTCCTCGTTCCGTTCTTTTTGGTTTCAAATACACAGACTTTTGTAATAGGTTCTTTACCTATATTTTCAACTATTACTTCCTCTCCACTCTTTGGGTTTGATTCTACTTTTATTATTATTTCTTTGTTTTCTCGTACTCGACGTTGATATGGCTCTTCCTTTGGTGCTGTGAATTTCTCTCCCAGGGTTTTGGCTAATGTACAAGTTATTATTATGTCGTTGTTGGCACATATTATATATTCTGCATTGCCCTCTAGACTATCCCATTCGCATTTCTTTCCTGCTTTCATGTTCATTTTCCAACAATCGATAATTTTGTTTTGTATACATACTTGTTCAATGGTTTCTATTCCTCTGTTTATTATTTGCAATTTGCCTATCCCTGGCTCTACTTGGATTCTTATGTTTCTATCTTTTGTAGCATCTCTACATACATCTTTGGTGGTCTGGCATAATGATGAGTTTTCGGATCGTATTTCCATCTTTCCTGGTTTTCCTATTGAGTCGAATTGACAACTTATGCTTGTATTCATTGTCAGTTGTAGGCATATTCCTTTACTTGAAATTCCTTAATTATTTATTGTTCGTATTCTGAACGATTTTATTTCCTTTGTGATATTTTCCTCAGCTTCCGTTAACTTGATGAACGTAATTAATATCATTATTTTTTGTAGCAGGGTCGGTCGGTTTTGATTTTTTCTTTGTTGTAGTATCTTTCTATTATTTAACCATATCCCTTGGTTTTGTTTTCTCTCGTTATTGTTGTTGTTCGACTTCTGGCGTTCTTCGTTGGATGATTCCTTTTTCTCTTGTTGTGCGGATTTATTTTCGTCTCTAGCATTTGGTCTAGTGTCTTGATCATCTTGGTTTTTGCTGCTGTCACCACCTCCTTCTCCATTATTATTTCCATCCGGGGTTTCCTTTAAAATGTCGTCCTCGACATTTATTACTTCAATTATTTCCTCGTATACTTTTATTATTCTTGCTTTTAGATCGTCTATCTCTTTTATCTCTTGTTTGCTCGCTTGGAATCTTATTTGCTTGCGATGCCATCTGTGTATTATCATCAATAGTTGTTCCTTTCTATCTCCGATTCGTATTGCTTCTTTTGGATGATTGGTGAATTTCAGTCCTTCCCATTTCAACATTGCTTTTATTGTCTTTGGAAATGGATAGTGAGCATATATTGTTTCTTTTAATAGGACGTTTCTGTTTCTTACCATATAGTTTAAATCGAATACTTTAAGTGGTGAACCTTCATAGGTCCATTTCATCAGATTGGCTGCTGCTTCGTCTTGTTTGGCATCGATAGCTTCCCATAGTGTTTGAATCGTTTTTCCCATCATTTCTCTTTCTCTAATTGTCGCATTACTGGTTATAAATTTTATTGCACTTGCCTGTCTAGATTTCAGTGCATAGTGTAGTACATTATTTTTTCCATTATCTTTTTCTTTGAACGATGATCCTGTTTTTAGTAGTTCTCTCAGAACTGTTGTAGAAACATCTGCTGCGACTGCGAACAATAATGGTGTTTGTCCCTCTTCGTTTGGTATATTTGAGGTGTGTCCGCATTTCTGCATGAGTTGAATTATATCTATTATCCTTTAAGTGTTTCTATGTTGTATTGCAATATGTAAAGGTACGTTCCCCTCTACATCTGCCATGGTGAAGATCATGGGTATCCTCTCTTTAATGCGGTCCATTTCTGGTGGACTTCTAGCTCCTTTAGCGTAATCCATTGCGATTTTTCCCGCCTTGTTTACTATTCTCATCCATCCTTTCCCTTCGACCCATTCTGGCATTATCTCTCTGATGGCTTTTACTATTATATCCATCTTGTCTACATTGTCTTGGGTCGCGTTTAGAGTTATTTTGGATTCATCCGGTTTAGGTTCTTCCGCGGCGTTATTTGCTGTTGCTTCTATTTTTCGACTCATCGTTAGTCCGTTTATGTTCAGTTGTTGGGTTTGTGATCTGGTTTGCATACCTCGATTCTCTGGTTCCTTTGTTATTGTTCTAGGTATCGCTTTACATCTACTCACGTTTACGTAGATAGGCCTAGTGAGTGGGTTGTTGACTAATTTAACTCGAGCGTTGTTCTCGTTTACATACATTATTTCATATGGTCCTTTACCACTCCTTTGTAGTTTTCTGGCTACTCCTGGGATGATTTCTGGCGTCGCAATTATTACCCAGTCTCCAACCTGAAAATTATGTTCGCGTACGTCTCGCTTTTTATCGTGCAGTTCTTTATAGCTCTCTTGATTAAATCTAATATTCATACCTGCCGTTTTCCATATCTCTTGCATCCGCTCTTTGAACCCTGTTACATAATCATCCATTTCCATATACTGTGATATCGGCGGTTGGTATTCTAAGTCTATCGGCAAGTTGCATTCTCTGCCGTACATTAATTTGAATGGGCTCATTTTTGTAGCTGAATGTATCGACATCCTAAAGGCCATAAGGCATAAGTTTATATATCTATCCCAATCTTTTTGGTGTCTGCTGACATAATTTGACATCATTTCTATTAATATGCCATTGAATCGTTCGGTTTGTCCGTTTGTTTGCGGATGGTATGGCGATGTTCTCAATTTCGCAATTCTAAAGTAATTCGTTACTTCCTCTATGATTTCGCTCATAAAGTTGGTTCCTTGATCGGTTAGGATCTGTTTGGGTGTTCCATACCTACAGCATATTTCCTCTACTAGGATTCTCGCTATTGTTCTAGCTTTTTATTCTGGTATCGCGAATGCTTCCGGGAATTTTGATAAATAATCCGTTACTACCAATATGTAGATATTTCCATCGTTGGTTTCTGGTAATGGTCCTACTACATCCATTGCGATCATCGTCATAGGTTCTGGTGGGATTGGCATTGGCTTCAGCGGTGCTTTCAATTTACTTCCTGTGCTTTTTCTGGTTGCACATATCAGACAATTCTTTATCCATCCTTTTACGTCCTCTCCGATATTTGGCCAATAATATTTTTGGCGTAGTCTTGCTTCCGTCTTTTTTGCTGACATGTGTCCTCCAAGTTTTCCATCGTGGTATTGCATTAGCACTTCTTTTCGTCTACTCTCTGGTAAACACATGAGTCGTTTTTCGCCATCCATTAATAATAACCATCCCTTCTCTATGGTATATCGATGTCTGTGTTTTTCCATATGCTCTCTTAGTTTACTACTGTTGTCGAAGATTTTCATATCATTAGTTTCCATGAATTCGATTATTGTTTTCAACTCTTCGTCTTCTTTCTGCTCATTACTCAGTTTTGTGAAGTCGATATCCTCTGCGATGATCATAAATATTCGTCTCACATCGTGATCCATTAGTTCCTCAAATACAAATCTTGACATACAATCTGCGTTGGCGTTGGCCTTTCCTGATTTGAATTTGATATATGGTGAGTATTCTTGCAACTGCATTGCCCATCTCATTAATCTACTAGAGGCTTCTTTGTGTTGGCCCAACCATACTAATGGTTGGTGATCTGTAGTGATATATATCTCGTGACCCCATAACAAATATTTGAAATGTTTAATAGCTTGGACTATTGCCAATGCCTCTCTTTCAGTCACAGAGTAATTCTTTTCATGTTTCTTGAATGTTCGACTATAATATCCAATAACTCGTTCCTTTTTCTCATCGTCCCATTGTCCTAGGACTGCTCCAGATGCATATCCGCTTGCGTCTGTTGCTAACAAAAACGGTTTCTTAAAATCTGGGTGTACGAGTATCGGTGCTGATATTAGTTTGTTTCTGAGTGTTTCGAAGGCTGTTTGTTGTTCTTTTTCCCATATAAAGGGGGTATCTTTTTTTGGTTAGTTCTTGTATTGGTTTCGCGATGGTTGCATAACTCTTGATAAATTTTCGATAGTATCCACATAAGCCTAAGAATTCCTGCACTTGCGTGACTGTTTTTGGTACTGGGCAATTCTTTATCTTTTCAATGTTTCTTGGGTCTGGTTCTTTACCCTTTGCTGACACAATATGTCCTAAGAAGGTGACTTTTTCCTTTGCCCAATCGCATTTGGAGGGTTTCAGCTTTAATTCCCATTGTCTCAGTCGAACGAATACGTTGCGTGTATCTTTTAAGTGTTGCTCAAAGGGTACTAGAATAAATCAATAAATCATCAATATATACCATACACTGTTTAATGCCGTGAGTTACAAAGTTCATACATCTCTGGAATGAAGCTGGTGCATTAGTTAGTCCGAAAGACATTTTCTTGAATTGGTATAGATCTTTCCCAATTGTAAAGGCAGTTTTCTCTCGGTCCTCTTCCTTGAACTTTATTTGCCAATAACCACTTTTTAAATCTAATGATGTAAAATAAGCTGCTCCGTGTAACGTTTGTAACATCTCATTTATATCTGGTAACGGATATGTATCTCGTTTCGTTAACGCATTGAGTCGTCGATAATCTATACAGAACCGCTGAGTTCCGTCCTTTTTCTTTACCATGACCACTGGGAATTGCCATGGCGAACAACTTGGTTCGATTACTCCTGCGTCTAACATTTTTTGGACTTCTTTTTCTGCTACTGATTTCTGAGCTTCTGCCAATCGATATGGCCGTAGTGTTATTGGGGTATCATCCGTTAATGGTATCGTATGTTGCGTCTCATCGCTTGTACCGAGGTCTAAGTCGGATGCTGCAAATATATCCTTAAATTCCATTAGCAGTTTTTGTAATTGCTCTTTCTCGGTTTCGTTTAGTAGCTGACTGTCGATTGTCCATAATTCCTCCTCAGTTCCCTCGGGTTTTGTTGTTGGGAGTTCAATGTCCATCATCGGTGTTAGTTTCCCCAATCTTTCGTTTTCGTAAATGACTTTGTCTTCTTCGTCAAAATTTGTAATATTGATTGGAATTTTACTGTTGTCGTTTACATACACTATCTCTCTGGCTAATGGCAATTCTTTCTTTTTCTCAAATTTGTGATTAGGCTCAAAAATCATTTCGCCTCTGGTTTCCTCGTTTACTTTTACGTAACAAATCATTTGTGTGCTCCCTGGTACCACTATTTTCTCTGAACATCTCACTTCTGATTTCAACATACATATTCGTCCGGTTTTCTCTCTCAACTCCATCGATCCTAGATCTATTATTATTTCTTTTAATAATTCTGGCATGAGGTCTGTTCCAATTATACAATCTGCGCTCAATCTCCTGATAACTGCTAAATACGTATTGATTTTTACATTTTTATATTCAATTATCGACCAGATTTTCCCGATGACTGCTACAGATTCTTTACTGCAAGTTATTACATCCATGTTAGCTTCTTCTATACATGGCCATAATCTTCCTGGTATTTTATCCATTTTTATTGCTGAGATATTTGCTCCGGTATCGATAGTAGTGGGATGTGTCACCGCTAGATCATGTCACCGCTGGATCAACCCCCCCCCCGGGGGTAAAAAATTTTTTTTTTCTAAGTCTAAAAGTACAAAAAATTTTTAAGACAAAGACAATGACTCATTCAAGGTCATTCAAACAAAGATCATGACTCATTCAAGGTCATTGGATGACTCATCAAACACTTTCAAGGTCATTTAAAATTTTTCAAGGTCATTCAAACAAAGACCATGACTCATCACAATTTCCTCAAGGTAATTCAAACAAAGACCATGACTCATCAAAAAAAAATTTCAAGGTCATTCAAAATTTCTCAAGGTCATTCAAAATTTCTCAAGGTCATTCAAACAAAGAACATGACTCATCAAAAATTTTCTCAAGGTCATTTAAAATTTCTCAAGGTCATATTATTTATTTTTTTTAAAAAAAAATTTAAATTTAAAATTACTACTTATAAAAAAAAGTAGTGTTTTAATTATTAATATTTTTAAATTTTTTATTCTATTACTTTTTTTTTATAAGTAATGTTTTAACTATCACTGATTTTATTATTATTATTAATATATAATAAAAAACCAAGACATATACAACAAAAAGTTTTATTATAAAGAAATAATTCTACTATAGTTATATTATCGAAGAGCTTTATTCAAAGCCCATTCCACATACCTCCGATATCGGGCAGCGCATATAAGTAGTGTTTTAATTATTAATATTTTTTTTTATTCTATTACTTATTTTTATAAGTTATGTTTTAACTAATAATATTTTATTATTATTATTATTGTTACAAGTTTTTACTTATTAATATTATTATTATATTAATCTTCTAAATTAAGATAGCGGAATTCAGAATTAAATGGAATCAGACATTTTTAATAATTAATAGGCTATTGACAGAAACCTATGATTATTTATTACTACTAAAAAATAAATAAATCAATAAGTCAATAATAAAATTATCTAGTTGCATATTATTTCTAAATAAAATGTATTCTGGATGTGTATGGTAAATATCGAGATTTTATTCAATCCTACATTGATAATGCAGATAAAATCGAAATTTAACTATTGTGAACATGTTTTATAACCCTTTATATAAAAAAGCAACTAATAATAATCAAAAACATAATAAAATAAGTAAACGTACAATTTTATTTATTTTTTTTTCTATAATATACAAAATTCAAAATATACAAAAATATATAATATTCACATAATTGTTCGTCTGATAAATTGATGATCAATCAGGAGCCAGAATTTCTTTGAAAATATCTTGAAAGTGCTGTATTCTTGTAATACTATGACCACTATTAATTGCATCAAGCCCTCTATAGTGTCCATAGGCGAAACTAACATTTTTATCAACCCATGCCCTCTTATCATCGTGGTTGTTTAGCGCTATTTTACTATTTTTAAAAGTAAAAAGCTGATGATTCCGGGACCCTATTCTAGTCTGAGGTACAGATATAATCTCGTTATTATTGTAAAAATCTAAATATGATTGATGATTTATATTTGTACCTGCTAATTTTACTCCCTTAGCCCTCATAGTCGACTTATTTCCCAATAAACTATAACATTTAGGACGCAAGAAAACCCACTCACTATACCCTCCTCCTTTACTCTCATCCTTAAACTTTCTTATAACGGATGCTAGTCGTCTTGAATATAAAGGATGAGAGGGGTCATAATTAGATGTATCTAAAAGGTCATCCGAAATCATCGCTTTTAATAAAGTATCTAATTTTAAATTTTTTATCGCTAAAAAGAAGCTGTCCGTATCACCGGCAATTAAATTTATATCACAATTATAAATAGTTCTATACTTTTGCAGCTCTATATACTGCAACTGATACATCCGTAGTTTGGATAGATCTAGTACTGATTGTCCGATGTAAGTAGGCCTATCCAAACATATTGAATCCTTATTAAGATGCGCGGCAAACAGATTCTCATCAACTTCGATGGTTTTTCTGAATGACGGTTTTGACGAATATGTAATTAACTTTTCAAATGAATTACATAGTCGCAAATTCATTCGCTTCTTAAGGTTTTCAACGGATTTACCGTACAAGCTGTTATTATATAATTTAAATAAATCTTTATATATCTCGCTGACTGCATTTGCTCGCAAGTCAGTATTTTTATCTATATAATTTTTAAAAATAGGTTTCTGTGTAAATTTTATACATCTATGTACATTCACAACCTTAGCCCCAAGCGAAAGATAAAGCCTGAGAAGCTTCCAATGAAGAACATGATTCTTCTTTGGATAATGCGTGAGCAATAGCTTCTCAACTTTTGAATTTGGTGGGCACATCTTTTCCATTCCAATCGGAAAGTCATTTAAAAAATCATGGAAATTTTCAGGGATATCAATATCAACTTCCATAGTATATCCATATGGAAGGATTTCAATATCCGCAACATTCATACACTCATTCAATACATCATCCAAACCATCATACACCCAAACAAAATCAGCATACGGCAAAGATTGGCTAAGAGCCCAACCGTACAAATTATTTATGTCTATATACAGCAATTCGGTGTCCTCTGAAGAAGCAACATAGTGTTTGTTAACAAACGTTAACCCTCCTCGTATTCCTCCCTCGTAAAAATTGAACATTTCCATATCCTGTAAAAGCTCTATGGGTTCATCTAATGTCATAAGCGCTGACGCCCATGACATTCCAGGAATACCATAGAAATTTAAAGGTTCAAGACCATTGTATGCAATGGCCTTTTCACGAAACTGTTGAAAGTAATCAGCGAGTAGGAATACATCAACTTTTAAATAATGCATCATATAGTCACGCAAATTACCACAGTTTTGTTGCATCCAAACCAATTCAGCAGTCGCATACTCATCATCTGTCACACCCTCCCATTTAGGAGGCAATTCATAAGTAGTTTCAAGAACATCAAAAGATGCGGCATAATCATAAGGAAATATACCCTTAGAATCTATCATAGAACCAGGAAAGGCAGAGGTAGTAAGAGGTAGTGTAGTAAGTGTTTTTACAGCCTTAAATAAAGAGCAATTTACAAATTGCATACTATCTATAAATCTAACAGCCAGACCTTTTATATGTACAATTAAAGATATAAATTTTTCAGTCGAGGTAGGAATAATGTTTAAATTCCAATTAGGAAAACTGTTGAGACCATGTTTTAAAATATGATGCAGATCGTAACCTTTTAAATTATGAAACACTATCGGAAGCAACTTATATATTCTACGCGCAAAATTACATTTTCGGCACGCTGCACCAAGATATTTACCTGTAAAGCGACAATGGTCTTTAGCAGGATTTACAATTGGTTTCTTGCAAAGATAGCAAGTTCTACATGATTTAAATTCTCGTTGTTCAGCGAAAGACATAAAACTTATCAACTTTTTCCCTTCAACATCATAATAAGGTAGGACAATTGTGACAGGAATTTCCTCTACTTTTTTAAGAAATAAAGAAATGCAGTCAGGTCCATAAAATTCAAAATATTGTTGTGTTTTTGTGTAGTTATTTATTAGTAAAAGGCCTGCTGAACTAGGCATATGAATTTGGTGATGTCTAACATCAGGTGGTAAAACCGACTCGAAATCGGCATAAATTACATAGGGAGGGGTGATGGTTTTAGAATAATTTTCACATTTTAAATTTTTGTTATCGGGTAATGTGTAAAGGGTTGTACCCGTCTGAATTTTAGCGCATAGAGCTACATGTTTATTAAAGGCATTATCCAGCCTGAAACCATTTAGGCAGTATGGACACCATTTACATCTAATTTGAACTGGACAATCAGGATTCTGATGACAATTCATTAATTTATTCAGATCACTCACCGCGGTGTAGTGATTCCTATCACTTTTCTCTAATAAAAGCAAATAAATAGGTGTTCCGCCAATGACCTTTGAACGATGTATTATACTTAAATGAGGATGATGGAAGACATAACTATCAGGAACCTCGTCAATTATCACAGTTGGAGTATAAGAAAGGACGTTTATTGCTAAATTTAAACTGGCATTTTTCTTTTCAAATTTGGGTATATTTATTAATTTCATTGGACAATCCGTAATTTCGTCATATACTAAGTCGTTTAAAAACTCGGTGTATTTTGCAGGTCTAGTCCGATTTTCTAAAATTAAATCTTTTTTAAGAATTGCCAGAATACTATAAAGGAAGCATTTATCGTCAGTATTTTTAACATTTATAATAGCTTTTTTAGATGCAATAGCAGAAGGAGTCTGAATATATCGATGACCTGATAAACGACTAATTGAGGAAAATTTGGTAAGTATAAAATCTATTTCTAAAATATTGATTACTCTCCATCCACTGCCTAAATGGGTGAACTTTTCTATTTTTTCATTGAGTTTATTAACTCCTTCAGATAAAAAACTATCTGAAAATTTTCTGCGTTGTTGGAAAAATAATTATCGCGGATTTCCCCATCTTTTTCAAACTGTATTAAAACAGCAAATTGAATTTTAACATCACCCCCCATCTTTCCAATCTCATCAAATAATTTAGAACTGATTCTCTCAGTTAACATTATTTTTATCAGTTGCGCCTCTGATGTATTAAATTTAATTGTTTTAACTACACCGTTTAAATTAATTTGTATTATAGGTTCTAATGAACCACCAACTTGATTAATAGTATTATTAACAATATCTACATTATTTATAATATCTACATTATTTATAATATCTACATTATTTATAATATCTACATTATTTACAATGTCTGCAATATTTATAATATCTGCATTATTTACAATATCTGCATTATTTATAATATCTTCATTAGTAATAATATCAATATCTACATTATTTATAATATCTACATTATTAATTGATTCGTCATCACTGATTTCAATGACTTCGATTTTTATAAGTTTATTTGGTATTTTAGATGGCCTATGTTCAGCAGGTCTTTTATTTTTAGTTATTTTTGTTGGGCGTATATTATTTATAATATTCATAATATTTACATTATTTTTATTACTGATACGAAACAGCTCCTTTTTAATTATTTTAAATGAATTTAAATGGTCTTTGTGAATGTTATAAAAAGCTTTGTATTTTATGGACTGGGATGTTTTGCATACAGGGCAAATAAAAAACCTAATGCAATTAAATCTATGGACATAGTATTGTTTCATTTTTTCGTGACATATTTCACCATGATTCTTTGAGATCATGCAATATTTTGGGTAAAATTTACCTGATAAAATAATAATAAATTAAATAACTTGTATTAAAAAAAAATATATATATATATATAATTATTTTACAATATTTCATAAAATTATCTTTCATTATTATACAATTCTATAACATAAAGACTTGTATAATATTAAATGATAATTCTTATATAGTCAAATGTATTAGACATGGCTTTGCACTTGTTTTGCATAAATATTGCAACATTCGCGAATCATTCATTATTATGCAAGTTTATAACAAAAAGACCTGTTAATAATAAATGTTTCAAATTATAGGGTGAATAGCATGTCACTGCAGATTATTATTATTAGCAAATTATAGGGCGAATAGCTACATGCTTACTGTAGACTATTATTATCATATAAAATAAATATTATTATTATTATTATTATCACATAAAATATTATTATTATATAAAATAAGTATAATTTTTTTTCAAAATATAGCTGCATGCTCACTGCAGATTATTATCACATCAAATAAGTATTATTATTATTATTATATAAAATGAATACCGTTTTCAATGCTTGCTGTAGATTATTATTATTATTTTTTCTTATTATTATATATATTAACCTAAAATTTAATAAAAACAACCTTTTATTATTTACACAAATCATTCCCTAGAATTAGTTAAGAATCAACTCTGCATGATTTCATAAAATCTTCATAAATTCTTCGCTATTAAATAATTTCCATAAAATCTTCAATAATCAACTTTTCACAAAATCTTATACTTTTCATAATTTTTCAAAATATTATTTAAATTCGTTAAATTTTTAAAAATATAATTAATTAATATATTTAAATAAAGTTTAAAAATAAATAAATTACTAACATAAATCTGCATCAATATTATCATCAGATGAATCGTCAACATCAATACAAGTGGGGGCATTATCCACTTTATCATCTCCATCAATACAAGTGGGGGCATTATCCACTATATTATCTCCATCAATACAAGTGTGGGCATCATCCACTAAATCATCCAAAATAATTATTGGGTAAGTTGCCGGAATCATATCATCATCATCATCTGAAATGTTTTTTTTTTATATTTTGAAAATAAATAAATATTAAACTTACCGATAAACATCTTCATTAATTGAAGTGGGAGTATCTTCAATAATAATTCTTTCAACATTATTATTATTACAATCTAAAAGAATATTAATAAAATCATTTAACTAAAAATTAAATTTTACCAAAAAAGTCATCCAAATCCAAAAGATCCTCATTTTCGGTTACATCGAACCAGTCTAAATTTACTAAAAGATTAATGGTAATAAATAATAAATAAAAATTACCAATGGATGAAGTTAGAAGACTTCTTAAAATATTATTTTGTCCTGCCATATTAAAATTTATGAATTAATTGTGATAGATTTTGAATTTGCATATGTTTATAAAGAGAATAATATTTTCAGGATTTAGCCAATCACATTTAAGCAATACACACATATAGGTGAGAGATTTTTACGCATGCAGCCTATATTGTGTAGGTATGTTTTCTTTGTAAATCACATACTAACAAAAGTATGTATGTGTTTTTCTTTGTAAATTACATACAGTCTTGAGTGTGTATGTATGCGTTCCTTGCTACTAATCATGCACTTATCATGCAGTGTCTTTGTAAATCACGTGATGATCATGCAGAGTCTTTGTAAATCATGCACTTATCATGCACTGGCTTTGTTAACATTAATTAATTAAACACATAATAATAATATTAATAATAATAATATAATATTAATAATATTAATAATAATAATAATAATATTTAAAAATATATATATATTATTAGTTAAAACATGACAATAATAATAAAACATAAAACAAACATTAATACATTTATTATACATCAAATCGCTTGGATAATAACCATGCTAAACAATGTTGACCACATGTTAAGGTCCATGGTTTTTGATACATAGTTTTATTATACACAATAGGTTTACCCATTGTTTGCAGTTTTGAAACCATTAAAGCAGGATAATAGAAACCCATAGGATCAAATACAAATATCTTGCTAGGTTTCATATATATTGCTAACCAATGTTCTCCCCCGAGATGAGACGATTGAGTATTGACGATAATGGCTTGATTATTACGTAAATATGGAATTTTATCAAGAGGAAAAACCCCTAAAAATTCATGTCCTAGAATTTGTTTTCCAATTCGATAGACCTGAACAGAACTACATCAATAATATTAATAATACATTTAAAAACTTACTCCATGACAAATTATCATAAATTATCTATACATTTATACCAACACTGTTCTGTTTGCAGTTATTTGAACCTCATTTTCAAATACTCCATATATTACAACATGTACCGGTTAAGTTGTAGCTTTAGCAAACTTTATATCTAATCGTAAATTTCCATTTTGAGGTAATTGACTCTGATTTAAATCAAAATCGGGTGCCAAAACAAATGTAAAGAATGGATATTTGTTTTAAAATCATCAAGAGTTATACCACAATTAAGGTTTTTATCCAAATAACCCATATTTCTCACTATACTCTGCATGTATGTAGCACAATAATTGTCATTATCGAAATCTTGAGTATATGTTTCTCTATAATCACTATTTTTCGATAAAGTTACCGATGTTACTCCAAAATATTTGAAAATTGAGCTTGATGTTAAGTATGATCCATTATATTGAGATTCGCTTTGAAATATTACCAATATAAAGTTGGGCATTCTTCTATCTCCAAATATTTGTTCTTTATAGAAAGAAGCTGACCCTTTAGCAATTGCAAATTGAACAATTTCCTTTGTTTTCAATGGATATATTGCATGTTTAGAATTAAGCCCCAGTTGATGACCGGCTAATACAGAAGGCTCAACACGAACTCTTCTCACTAATAATTTTGCATCAACTTACTGAAGAATTGGTGTTGTGGTGGCACTTGTTAGTGATAATGTTGACTCTGATCTTTTCAATCTAATGTGTACATTAACACCTGGGAGTAAATATTTCGGTTGATCCATAAAATCGAGTTGTAATGATGAGCACATGGTAAATAATTTCGAACCTTTAATCCACTTTTTCCTATCGTCATCACTATCATAACCCATAGGAGTTAAACATGTATTTTTAGTATCGCTATTATAATTTATAATAGTTTCTATTAGAACTTTGTGAATATATGTACTGTTACCACCCTCAATCTTGATATTATTAAATCCGAGAACTTCATCTTTAAAAAGTGTATGAAACAAGAAATTATTTGGTATTACATCACTAGGTTCACCCAACGGTTTTCTATCTTTATCTACAACTTTGATCTGAACAGTTAACAATGTATCGTTAAATTCAATATTAGTTCTACTATCCATAATAGAATTCATCGGAAATACTTCTTCAAAGGCCCCCATTTCAATTACCGCCTGAGGAGATGGTCTATCAAATAAGCACAATTCAGATTTACCACAAATCATTTTTGAAATATAGTTCCATGTCCTTTCATTCGTTTGTTTATATGTTTATGATGTCTTTTACGTTTTTGAGCCGGTGCAGGTTCTTGTTTTTGAAACATACCTGCAACACTTGGTAGAACTTTCCCTAACTCGGATAATGCATTTGATTTCAGAGATGGTAATATTTTCTGCTCATTCATTATCACATCTTTAGCGGTTTTCATACCAAAACTACCAAGGCGTTTAAGAATAGGAAGTGCAAATCTACCGATAGTTTTCAACCATCCTGATCCATACTGTTTACCAATAAAATATGGTAATTCGCCACCACTTTGGCTACCACTATACATAGTAATAATATCGTTATTGGCCATCTAATTTACGAAAATGTAATGTCAAATGAGTTTTTGTATCTTTACTAAATTCAATAAATTTACCGCTATCATCACGAATATTTATTTCTATATTGTTTATACATGATGTTGATAGCGGTAAGTACATGGGATTATCGATATTTATATTGACAACTTCATCCTGATCATGTGTATCAACCCACACAGATTTCAATAGAGGAACCAAAGAATCACCAACAATTATAGGATCGATGATGTTAGTATATATGAACATTTGCCTATGAAGTTTTATTATTTTTGGTTTGCGTACACCAAAAGCACTTGCCCTATATGTTTGCTTATCTAATCCCAATGTATTAGCCAAATTTTTATCAAATTTAACTTCACAAATGTTATTATTCAGACTGAATTTACATATTCCATCTTTAACAAATTCAATAGTTTTAAATATATGTAAACAATTGAATGAAATATATTTACGTAATTCTTCAAGTGTTTCAATATATAAATCATTAATATATGATACAGATATTTTGATGTTTTCGATTGTTACACTTTTCTCATCAAATGTTTTGAAACGTATTAGGTATTCAGTACCAGGAACAACAATGCTAAGCTTATCACAACCCATTCGCTTGGCATCCTCAATACTTTCAAAACTTTATTGTAAATGGACTATAATCACAACTAACATTCAATCCATCTTTGAAAAACATGCCACAATTTTCATCTAAAATCTGATTCGGAATATGACAATATCGTTCAAAATTATTGATTGAGAAAATACCACTACAGGTTTTGGGTACACGTTTCTTGTAACTGATTTTACAATGACTATAAAATGGGAATGTATTGTACACAAACGTAAAGTCTTGCAAAGCAACTTCCCAATTTCCATGTAAATAAATAGGATTTTGAAGATCAACCATAAATTTACTTGCTTGATTTTCCGGATGGATTAGCGGGCAACTATTACTAGGTAAAATTGTATAGAAACTCATTTTACTAGGTCTTTTGATGATATCCATGAGGGTTTTTGACATCCATGCCATTTGACATAGTATTGTTTATCCTTACCCACCATTTTAGTTTTCAATATTTTCCGAATTCTGAACACTGTAGGTTTTGAAATAACTTGTAATTCCTGTTCATAGAATTTCCCTTGTATTACATTGTTATCACTATCTTTAATAGCATACATTACAGGACTCTGTTTAGTATTAATTTTAATAATTTGAAATACTTCATCACTCCAATTACTATCGAAATTTTTGATGAAAGGTGAAGCAGATATTTTACTAATTCTAACGTGATCACCAACTTTATATTTTGGTTTTGTAATAGCAACTGTTTTAGACCGTACTGATTTAGCTAATGTTTTCGAGCTGATATCTACGGGTCTCAAACCATTCAGACCTCGATGCGATGAATTATTATAACTAACAAGTATTTTCGGTAATACATTTATCCATATTTTATTACCTTGATGCACGAAATATTTCTTTAATCTATCCCTCAATGTCCGGTTAAATCTTTCAACATGTGCGGCTTTGTATTGAGGATGTACAGAATAATGATTTATTTTGAGACGATTCAGGATTTGCTTAACTTTACTATTGTAAAACTCCTTGCCTATAATAATAATAATAATAATAATAATAATAATAATAATAATAATAATAATAATACCTAAATCGGTTTGCAAATTGTCTGGATGCCCATTTTTAAACATTGAGTTAATTGCTTTAGATATTTCCTCTGCAGATTTTGTCTTTGTCAGTACACCGCGAGCAAAACGACTGAAAACATCAATACTAACGTTAAAAATATATATAACGCTTGTTAATTCTTCGAAATATCGGTATCATCTCCATCAAAAATCCATTTGTCATAAATCATATAATTCGCGAATGTCTTAATAAGCTCTCGTTGGAAATCTTTTCGCATTGGTTTGTTTAACTGTAACGCCAAGCTGATCTGACACCACCTCTTTTGCGTTTCGCCCTTTTTCGACTTTTGGGTTGCTTTTCTTTAACTTTTGCCACTCCAATCCGAAACCTGCTTCGTCTTCTGGGTTCGTCCAAATCTTCTCCATTACAACAAGATGATTTAAATTTTAATTTAACATTAGGTAATGATTGCCCCATCGTTTATTGTGATAATAATGATAATGCTAATGGTAACATTGCTCCGATAAAACCACCTTGTTGTTTATATATGATTTTTCTCATTTGCTGACGATTTTTATTATTTACTAGTGATAACAAAGGCTTACAATGTTTATTCAATACTAGTTTTTTAGATTTACTGATTTTAATTTTACCTCTGACTACTTTTAATAGAATTTTGAGTAAATCATCGACAACAAAAGTTGGAAATGATTGTAAAATAGACATTCTTTTCATACTCGAAGCCTTTAACAATGCATTAAAATATGGGAAACTCCTACGATTTTTTACAATTTTAACTTTTTTCTTACTCTTTTTAATAATGTTTTTCGAAATTAGATTCATCGCAGGGTAATTCTCGGTTATTAGTTTTTTAGATGGTGTATAACTGGTTTTTGGATATTTTTAACCCTGGATTTCATAAACATTGTTACATGTTAATGTTTTCAACTTTGTTTATATACCATGGCACCTTCTTTATTGAAAATATCTGTTTTTACCCGTAAATCATCATTGCATTGTTGTGTGAAATCAAGAAATATATATCCATGTGGTGATTTTGTAGCATCTTGAAATGCACTGATGAGAAAATTACGATTATTAGGGGTATGCTTGTCGAGCAAGAAAATCAATAACTGTTGCATCTCTAGGATTCTTGAAAATAACTAAATATTGAACATTTAAATTCCTTGTTCGATGTGCGCCACCCTGATGAAATAGATTTTGAGTAATAAAGATCACAGTAACACCAACATGTCTACTGATTTTTGTGAATAAATTATTAAAATCCTTTTCTTTATTAGCTTCCTGATACAAATCATCGATAATAATGACATCACCTTTCCTTAAACGACTTGACCAGTTTTTATCGAAACCCTTTACTATTTTCATGTTTTTCAATTTACAGAAATTATCCTGAGTTAATCCATGTTCTTCATCTGCACCCTTATGCCAATAAATCTTGTTGAATTTTGTTTGAAATAAATTAGATTTCAGTAATTTACACACAAACATAGTTTTACCACTACCACTTGGGCCGACGATTTGATATACAGCATCATTTCTTAATTCCATTATTAATTTGTATAATTATAGGTTTTTGTTTATATTATATGATTTAATGAACTCTTCCTAAAAATTATATATATATAGCTTAATATTTCTTTATTGTTTAATTATGTTATCAAATATAAATTATAAAGGAACTTTCGATGTATCAAAAATGACGTTTCCATATGGTAAACCACAGCAAATTGTAGATAAGAGTGGAAACTATCCTATAATATTTTTCAAATCCGGCAAATGCAGATGTCAATAAGATGTCAATAAATTACAATATAGAATAAAGGATATTAAATACAGTCAATTACGGTTACCATGAATATGAGACAATCTATCAATCTATACAACATGTCAACAAAATGTCTTTGTATGTTCGAACCAGAATTATTTCCGGCACTGAGGCTTTTAAAATACAACCCAATGTGTGTTAACGTGTTTGCCAGTGGTAAAATAGTCATATTAGGGTTGCGAAATCTAGAGTACAAAAATATTGTTTGTGACTTCAAAATGAAATCACGGGATTGGTCAACATCTGATTGGCTAATGATTGATTAAAACAACTTGCATATTCATTTCATTTCATTTTTAAAATGGAAAATACTACACCAAAGAAAAATATGCAGAAGAAAAATACCAGTCAATATGGTAAATTATTATTATTTATTTTCTTTTATTTATTATTTATTTAGACACATATGC
Organism: Schmidtea mediterranea; assembly: GCA_022537955.1. Taxonomy (NCBI): domain Eukaryota; kingdom Metazoa; phylum Platyhelminthes; order Tricladida; family Dugesiidae; genus Schmidtea; species Schmidtea mediterranea. Next base: position 22,954,464 of record CM039682.1, read on the forward strand.
TCCGATGGTAATTGACCGAATTATTTATTATTATCCTCAAATGAAGGACATTTTGAATATCAAGGAGCCAGCAATGATCGAACCTGCAATATATGAAGAATCAGGAATTATGATTTCCGAGCTGATTAGGCAAGCTCTCTGGGATAATAAAATCAACCGCATGGTAAAGGAAATGGAAACGGAATACCCTTGTATTCTGGGTTGCAGTTGCTGCAATTTTCGGTATCAGCGATATGTTGAGTGGAATATAACAAACTCGGTAAGAAACTTACAAAAAATGAAACTTTTACAAAAATAAATGTTTAGAATTTTGATTTTTGTTTTGTTTTATTTTATATATTGATAATATTTTTATTTATTATAGTTTTATTTTATGGTAACAATAATAATAGAATAATAATAGAATAATAATAATAATAATAATAACAATAATAATAATAAAACATGATATTAATAATAATCATATAAAGAAATTTTATATAGATGAGAAATTTTGATGTACATAAAATCATATACAAACTCAATGTATGGGTTTTCTTTATTCAGTTTTGTTTCTGTATGCAGTCACGCACTTATCATGCACTTATCATGCACTTATCATGCACTGCCTTTGTTATAATTAATAATAGAAATATGCATTATTCTGATTGGTTAATCAGTATCTGTCAAGGGTATAAAAGCTCGTCATCACCTTATAAAGATCATAAATCAAACATGACCAAGAAAATAAGTGCTATCAGTGTCCAACCAGTTCAGATGTTCCACAATTATAAAATGTATTTTTTAAAGGAACCTATCAATATGCAATTGGCAAATCCAGTCAAACTCAATAAAACTCAATTTCAATCTCTCGCTGGGACTCTCTCAATGATAGATATCAAGGATATTGATAATACATTCAAAAAGATCAATTCCAATTTAAAATGTAATGAAAATGCTTTCTTCACCAGTCAATATACCAGATATTATGATGCATTTACAGAAATAGGTTTCAAAGAACAGGAAAACTGGTATTTAACAATAGCAATCCAAGGATATAAAGCTGATCAAAATGATGTGCTTTCTCCAATCTGGAAAATTGTTACTGCTAGACTTTCACAATTATTTTAATGTATAGTGTTTAGTGTTTAATAAATGTATTAATGTTTTCTTTGTTATTCTATAAACAAATTATAATTAGTTTTAAAATAGTTTTAAAAATGATGTCTGAAAAAGGTAAAATATAAAATATAAAATAATTAATTAATTTCGTTTAGAATATTTAATAAACTTTTTGTTTGATAAACTCGAAGAAATAACCGGTGTAAAAATTAGAGATATGTTGACTCTGGTTGAATCATTGAGTAAAGAAGATTCATGTTGTGATTCTGAATGTCAGAGTGATGATGGAGAAATTGATAATGAAATTAATAATGATACTGAAATTATTAATGATACTGAAGATATTGCCGATACCAAAATTATCAATGATGAAGTTGAGCCTACCGAATTTAAGACTTGTGTTGATCATGTTATAGAAAATATAATGACAGAATATTGTGGTGATGAAGAATGTACATGTAATAATCAATAAATCTTTAAAAATAAAGTTTTTATTAATAATAATAACAAAGAAATATTTATTAAAATCTATGATAAACTTTATTACATAAATATAAAACCGATGCTACAGTTAATAGTTTTAATAAAAATTTACAATTTGCGATATAAATATCTGAACGTTTGGCTTCTGCGGCAACTTGAATAATCGCTGACCATCCACCGTTTGTTTCTACCCAAAGATCAATTTTTGTTTTTATCAACTAAATAATGATAAATTAATAACAATATAAAGTAATTTACCTCTATAGACCAGTGGAAATAATTTTCATAGTCGGATCCAGATTTTAATATCATGTGTTTCATATACATTAATCCTACTATTATTCGCATCCATTTATTATTTTCATCAAACATGTAACTAAATATTGATTTGAACGCATTCTTTCTCTCCAATGTTGGCAAATTGAGAATTTTTTCATAATCAAATGGAATGTCTTCTACGATTTTCTCGGTACGGTCTACCATGAATTTTATGTTTTTAATGATATCATCTTATTCTCTATTATTAGAGACCAGATCATTCAACAAAGTTATAAAAATTTTAGTTTCTGGCATTTTATAAAAATATTTGAAAGTGTAAGCTTATTTATGCTATATTCGACCAATCAAAATCATGCAATACTAAAAAAATATGTAAAAATATATAATGGAAATGTCAATGATGATTTATTGGCACTGTTGAGTCATGGTCTTTGTTTGAATGACCTTGAGAAATTTTAAATAACCTTGAGACAATTTGAATGACCTTGAAAAGGTTTTGAATGACCTTGAGAAATTTTTAATGACCTTGAGAAAATTTGAATGACCTTGAGAAATTTGAAATAACCTTGAGACAATTTGAATGACCTTGAAAAGTTTTTGAATGACCTTGAGAAAATTTTTAATGACCTTGAGAAAATTTGAATGACCTTGAGAAAATTTGAATGACCTTGAAAATTTCTGAATGACCATGAGAAATTTTGAATGGCCTTGAGAAATTTTTTTGATGAGTCATGGTCTTTGTTTGAATGACCTTGAGAAAATTTGAATGACCTTGAAAATTTTTGAATGACCTTGAGAAAATTTTTGATGACTCATGGTCTTTGTTTCAATGACCTTGGGAAATTTTTGATGAGTCATGGTCTTTGTTTGAATGACCTTGAGAAAATTTGAATGACCTTGAGAAAATTTTGATGAGTCAGGGTCTTTGTTTGAATGACCTTGAAAAATTTTAAACAACCTTGAAAATTTTTAAATGACCTTGAAAGTGTTTGATGAGTCATGGTCTTTGTTTGAATGACCTTGAATGAGTCATGGTCTTTGTTTGAATGACCTTGAATGAGTCATGGTCTTTGTTTGAATGACCTTGAATGAGTTATTGTCTTTGTCTTAAAAATTTTTTGTACTTTTAGACTTAGAAAAAAATAATTTTTTTTTACCCCCCCGGGGGGGTTGATCCAGCAGTGACATGATCTAGCGGTGACACATCCCACTACTATCGATCATTGCTTTTATCTCTACCCCATTTATCTCTATGGGTACCGTTAATGTTGGTCCAGCTAACGTTTGCAACATGGCTATGGTTCGAGTTTCTGGGTCCTGATCTACACTTCTTGATCTTTGGCTGGTTCTTGGTACTAAGTCTGCCCAATTTGGTTCGTATGGTGTCGGATAAATGTTTCGTAGTGTTGTTGGTCTTGGTATCGGTACGTGTCTTTATACCGGCGTATTTCTCTCTATTGTTTTTGTTGCTTTCTTTAAACATTCATATACTGGTGGTGGATGATTATAGTGTCCACTATGTCTTGTCTTTCGGTTTTCCCACTGTTTAAGCTGCTCTTGAGTTAGCATCTGTGTTCCTCCTTGATTTTCGTCATTGTCGCTGTTATCGCTGCTATCATCTTTGAAGTTCATCCATCGCTTCCAGTTGCTAGTTTTCTGTCGCTTCATTCTGGTTTTCCCGGCTTCTAATCTCATTATTGCTTTAAATTTTCGTCCAACTTCTTCATCGGTACCGCTCATTTTAGTTAGAATTCCTACTAATCTCTTTATCTTGTGGATATCTTTTGAGTGTCCATGTAACACCATTGTCTTTGCTAAAAACGGTAAGAATCCAATTGCCATTTTCCAGTTGATTTTTCTTTCTCTTTTGTAGATGTCGAAACATGCTAACATTTGTGTTAAGATTACTCTTACTATTTGAATGATGAGAATTATTCCTAAAATTCCTGCCATCATTTGTCCGAAGATTAAGAATCTTCCCCACATGGCTTTCATCATATTTGCTGTGGCATGTTGGAAATGATCCGGTGATAGTAACAATTCATAGTTAGGTTTCTCTCCATAGTTGTTACCTCCCGTTATTGTTACAATATTGGATAGTATTGCTTGCCTTTGTGCTGGGAATAGTAGATGTTCTCTGGCTCGTTCCAGATCTTTTGTTTGGTATATCCCACTTTGTGATATATCTACTGGTTTGAATTCTGCTTCACTGGCCAATTCTGTAAGTCCAAATATTTTTGGAGGTGCTACTATTACTCGAGTTGGAAATTGTAACCAACTTCCATCTCTTATTTCGAATAACGGTCCATATACATTACTGCAACTGAACATATTAGGTACGAATTTCTCTGGATTTATCATCCTTGTTACTGGCTGAGCGAATCTGATTTTTCCTTTATGCATTGTCTTTTCACATTTGTATGTATACATAACTTCTCCAACGATTCTTCCAAAATATCCTTCCTGGAGTGGTAGTAATGGAATTGCGTTATCCGGATTTGTGATTGCCATTGCCAATTTTGTTTTTAGTATTTCTCTGTTCAAGATACAGTCATTTTTAACTAAATCGTAGTATATTTTTTCTGTTGACGCCAATCCTTTATGATATAGGAAATCCATCTTGTTATTTATATAGAGATATAATTTTACATCTTTGGGGTCTATTTGCGCTTTTGCACTTGGTATTGCTGTTCGCGATAAGAATATTCCTTTGTAATTTGTGCTGGCAACCATTTCGTCGCATTTGCTCACCATTCGCTCTTTTATAAATCTCATTCCGATAGTAGTATCAGTTGATATTACTACCGTTGGCGTGACCTCTGATCCGATAGTTGTGGTAATTGTTGGTTTTCCGATTCTTCCGGTTCTCCGTAATTCATCCATTGCGCTCTTTTGTGTGTTGGTTTCTGTTTCACTGTGCACTCGTCCTTGCACTTCATCGAATATTGCGCTTTTCAATAAGGTGAGTCTACAAGTTCTGGTATCGGCGTGATATACGATCCTTGACATTCCCGTGTTGCATGATCTATCTGTTGCCAGGCATTGAGGGTACTTTTTCATTGCTTGCGTGTCTGGATCAAAATATCCTTGGTATTTTTCCAACTTTACTTGATAACTTTCAATCACTACTACTCCTTTGACCAGTTGATTTAATAGGGTGTACTCTCCTCCTTGACATGTTCCGTCTCCAGCCGTTATCCTCCCCGCAGCGTATACTCGGGTAGTTTTTATTTTTCCTTCCTCGGCTGCTACTTGGACTCGTCCAGCTATTGAGATACGTCCTGTCGTGAATCCTTCTTCGCATTCGTTCCGCGTTACTGAGACTACTGTTGTTTCCGTTCCAGCTTCTATCATTGTTGAATGTGAGTGATGTCCGCAGTGAAATGCTACAATTTTCCGCGTTACCGAGCATTCCTTGATTTCTGTTTTAATGAAGTCTACTTCTTGATATACATTATACGATACCGCTGTGGCTGTTGTCTGTAATTTACCGGGGTTTGCAGCTTTGCACTCTTCTGTTTCTTTTAATGAGTATTTGTCACCAATCTTTATGTTATCACAATCATATACTACAAACGGTTCTACTCCTTTTATGCACATCATCCATATGAGTATTGTAGTGATTATCGCATTCATCCCTTTTCTGGCTATTTTTGGATCCCTTGCATTAATCGTTGTCTCGAATTCTGTTAATAACTCTTTCAACTTTGCTTGCATCATCTCAGTTTGATCATTTTTGCTTACCAAATTTAAAAAGGCTTGCCATCCGCCTTGAGTTAGAATAAATGGTTCGATTACTTTCCTGATAATATCCGTTATTGCAAATTCATATCCGTTTGGGTTGTATCTTGGAGTTCGCTTTCTGTATATCACTATTGTATTATACATCAGGTAGGCCATTCCTACCAAATATCTATTTGGGTCGTCTGATCGTTTTGTTAAGTGGTTTATTATCAACAGTAATTCCTCCGGATCTTTGGTTGTGGTTCGTACTTTGTTGTCTATGATCTTATTTATTATTGGCTTTATTGCTGCCCAAAGCTGCTTCGCTTCTGCTCCGATATTATTGAGTTTCAAATTTCTCTTTATTTCTGAATTTGCTAATCCAAGCATATCAGTTATTAATCTATTGATCCACTTTGCTCCTTGTTCTTGACCTTTCAGTTTTCCTTGTAACTGTTTTGTCACTTGGCTAAGCTTGTTTAATTTCGTTGTCAATTGATCCATCTGCATCTGTTCTTTGGTTTTCCTTTCTGGAGCTGGTTTGTCAGTTTTCGGTCGTCCTCTGGATTTCTTTTCCATTGCCGTACCTATTTCTTTTCGTTTGGGTTGTTCATCTGCCGTTTCTCTGGATGTTGTAGCTCCTCGTTCATTTATCCAGTTGTCCCATTCGTCTCCTGTTGAGTTTCGATGTCTTCTCTCTTTCTTTTTATTTTCCTCATCGGTATCTGGCTCTATGATTTCGACTGGTTGTCTTTGAGCACATACTAGTTCGTCTAGTTCATCTGTTATCATGTCGTTTTCGTTTTCTGTCATAAACAAATCTCTTGATTCCGGTATTCTCCGGGTTGTTTCTTCATCCACAATATCATTAAGATCGTTCAATATCTCTTCATCTCCTGTTGTGATGACGATTACCTCATCTGCCGCAGGTGGAACTTCTGGCGTGTTTAGACTCTCTTGTCGCCCTATTGGCGTTTTCGTTTTGATTTCTCTTTTGTTGAGTTCTCTACCCGCGATCTTTGCTACTGTTAATATATTTATTAATCCCAATTGCATCTGTGTAACTCCGATTTCGAGATCGTCATCCAATGATCGTCCTTCGTATTGTAAGTGAAATGGCAATTCATATGGTATTCTCTTTTTTATCTCACTTACCTTGGCAGTGATATAAAATTCTCTTTCAATTGGTTCGAAATCTGGCGTCATAATTTTTAAACTATACTTCTCTATCGTTTCGGCTGCCCATTCGGTATGTTTCCATTTTCGGATAATTTCTCGGAATTGCTCTGGGTACCACGCATACATTCTCCGGTATTCCTCTATTTCCTTTACAATATTTCGTAAGTTCTCTATTCTGTTACAAGAATGGATTATCCACTTTGCCAGTTCTGTTACAGTTCGTCTTTGATTCTTTGCTCCGGTTCTCAATATCGCTGCTAATTCTCTGCATTTTTGCGTTTCCGTTAGTCTTGTTAATCCTTCTTCCACAAAATCATCTATATCTGTAGGCAAATATCTTGTTCCGGGAATTCGTTTTTCGAGTACGCTGATTCGTGGTCTCGCTTGTTCTTGTTGGGCTCGCAATTTCATTTCTCGTTCCGTTTCTACTTCGATTGTGATATATATCGTGTCATCTTTTACGAATTGAGGTGTTACATATTTTTTCAGTAGAAACTGTGGTACTCCTCCCGCAACATTTTCAGTGGATTTTGGCTTTTGACTTATCATAGATCTTGGATGTACTCCCAATTTTTCACTGTGTCGTTCTTCCCATTTTCCGGGTTTAGCGATTGAAATTATGAATTTTCGATTAAATGGCCATTCTAACTTCCCATCATATCTGCCTCTTGCTAGTAGGAAATACACTGATAGATATTTTCCTTTTCCTACCCCATCTCCGTTTGGGTACACTCTCAATTTCATCCGATATCCTCCGATTTCTGTATAGAACTGATGACTTGTAATATCGATGATTTTCTCTTCCTCAGCCGATTTTACTTTTTCTGCCCATCCACCTATTTTCCATGTGTATGGGGCTAATCGAGCTCTATCATTTATTTCCTCGTCTTCCTCTGGTTGCCATTCCATTTCGTTTATCATTTCCTCTGGTAGATTTTCATATGGTTCATCTTCATATAACTCTAAGGTTATTTCATTGGCTGCGTCTTCTGGCGCTTCTCACGGTACGTATTTTCTCCATTTCGGTTCGGTTCTCTCCATTTTCCATTTCCACTCTTTTGTCTTTTCATCATACACCTTTTTCCATGGTGTTGATCGGCATCGCAAATCATCTATAGGTTGTAATTTTGTGCCCAACTTCGCATCTTGTCTCCATACCTGGTAGATGGTTAGTATTTGGTCCATTTTTCTTTTCATTTCCTCTTGAAATTCTTGGATCTGTTGTTCCTTTTTTGTTGTATTCTTTCTCTCTGGTTCATCCATGGCTATGATATTAATGGTTTGTCCGTCTCCCCATATACCTAATTCGTATATCGGGGTTCGTTCTCGTGGGCTTATTTGTCGTTTGTGGTACATTATTGCCACGTCTTCTACCATGCCATCATCACTACTTTCGATTATTGGTTGGATAATTTCTCGGTTTATCCGTCGGTATAATTCATGCATTTGGCAATCGGGGTCTACTAATATTTCTTTTATTTCATCGTTTGGTAATTTTATCTTTATTTTTATTGGTTCGTCTCCCCTCATGTCCCTTTGATGCTCTCCGTATTGAGCTATTAATTCATCTGTTCTCTCGTTGTCAAATCTCATAATATCTGTGTCTCGCACAGCTTCTACAAACATTTTCATTGAAACCGGTCTTGTTAACGATAGTCTGTTAATATATTTTCTGGCTTGATCTATTGCTTGTTCCGTCATTTTAATCTGGTTTTGCCTCATTATCTTTTGTCTCTCTTTTTCTAATCCGGGTTTTATTTCTTTGGTATACAATATTTGAATTTTCTGCCATATTTCTGTTGTCGTTTCTTCGCTTTCATTTTTGTTTAACGTTACCACATTTATTCCGTTTGGCCATATTAAGGCATCCGCGAGGTGTATGTCTCGCTTTATTTTCCTTCCTTGGTAATATAAAGTTTTATTTTTATAACTGGGTCCTAGCTTTTTCACTATCCAATCATACAACTCGTTTGTACTTTCGCCTCTTGTTGCTATTATCTGTCTCGGTATCTCTGGAAAATCAATAATTACCTGATACTCTGCTCTATCATATTCTTTCAAGTTTTCTTGGTACTTTTTTATCATGTCTTTCCATGATGCCGCGAATGTACCATTATCTTGTTCGTATCCCTTTGCGATTAATTTCATTATTCTGCTGTATGCGGTTGTATCTTTGAGGTTTAGGAACATCTGGTTTCGATCTACTTCTTCTACAGTCTCGTTAGTTTCTTTTAATATCTCAGTTTCATCTTCTCTTGGCACGTTCGTTTCCATTTCTTCCAATTCGGATTTTGATTCATCTTTATACCGTTTATTTTCCTCGCATGATTGAAATATTTCTCCACCCAGACTGCTTATCTCGCTTTCGTCTTCATCTGTTTGGTCGTCTGCTATTTGTCTTAGCATATTGATTTGTAGTTGTTCCTCCTCTTTCATTATCTTTGTTGGCCCTTTTGTTTGAAACCATATTTCTTTTATTCTGTTTTCGATTTGAGCTTCACTCCATGTGGGCTTTTCTTTTCTGACTCTAGTCTCTATTTTTTGCAGCAGTATCCTCTGGATTCGATTTTTTGTTATTATTGGTTCTGATATCCTTTCTCTTTCTTCTGACGTTGATGTTTCCTGCTCATCTTTTTGCAGTTCCAATCTTGGTTCTTCCATTTCTTGTGATAGAGTTCTCTTTGCCAGCACTTCTATTTTTTGGTCTAGTGCTTGTTCTTGCTCTAAATGTTTTAACGCTCCGTCTATTTTTTATTTTAGTGCCTTCTTTCTTAGTTGCTCTTTTTCTTGTTTTAGGATTACTTCTTTTTCTCTTAGTTGATCCTCCTCTTGTTCTAGAGCTTCCTCTCGCTCTATTTTCTCAAGTGTACTCTCTATCTTTTGTGTTAAAATTTCTTTTTCGAGTTCGTCTATCTCGTAAGTTAGTGTTTTCTCATTTTGATTTTTCGTTATCCTCATCTCTGCTTGTTTAATCTCTTGGGCTTCTGGTTTGTCTGGTTTCTCCATTGCCACTTCTTTTAATTGTCGACGTTTCTGTTTTTCCTCCTCTGTAAATTCTTTGATGGCTTCTATTTTTTCCCTCGTATTTAATTCAATTGTTTTCTCTGTTTTCTCATCAAGTGTCATATTTCCTTCCCCTTCGTTAATTAGTTCCTCTAGATTATCATTTTCGATGTTTAAGATACCCTTTAGTTTATCTATTATTTTTGCTGGTTCCATTTCTAAAATATTAAATCTTTTTAATTGCTCCTTATATTTGTTTAAATACTAATTAGTTAAATTTAGATCCATTTATTAGGCTTTTAATTTTTAACTTTTTAATTCATTTTATATTTTAATAATTGTAATTACTCGTTACGATTTATTTTATTATCGTTTATCCCTTCTACTTGGTTCTATTGCTTTCCCCCGTAGTTTATCGTTATTCCCCTTTACTTACCCCATTTCATTTTATCCCGAAATTTACCCTTTTAATTATATGTTGTTTACTTATGCGTCTTGTGAGTGTCGTTGTTATCTTACTGGATGTGGTATCGTCAAGTATTGGTAGATGTTGAATGTCTTGGAGTTGATTTCTATGCAACTTTAAAGCAATTTCGTATCAGTTTTATTCCCTTGGGTTTTTGTAAAAAACGGGTTGGTTGTTTTAATTGTAGTCGGTTTGTTCGTTTTTCATCGTTCTTTCACTTTTCTCATCGATCTTTGCAATTGATTTTTATAATCTTTAAACTTTATATTACATCTCTCCGGGGTTTGGTAAAAATGTCGTCCCGACATTTCCATTTGATGAAATAGTTGTCCCTCTCTTATTTGTTTGTACAAGAAAATCATGTTGATCAAAAACATTCGTTTATATTTCTTTGCGTTCTTTGCAAAAACAATCATTCAATCCCGGCTGAGCCCCCAAATTTGTATGGTGGGTTACAGGGTTTCGTAATTTGTTTATCTTTATGGTTGCCCCAGTAACACCATACAAAATGATTCTAACTGCCACTTCGCACCCGTTGCTAGGCAACGTTGGAAATGTGTTCAAGTGGTGGATTGTCCGCAAAAATTGAGTATTATCACTAGTACTGTAATTGCTCGGACAACCCTCGGGTTCACGAGCTGTCGATAGAAGACCTATGCTCGCTTTGCTCTGTCCATCGTAGAAAGTTCAAGATCAGATTCTTAATCGACGGTGGGAAATGGGACGAAGGTTTGATGACGTGATACGGGTATTCATGATAATGCTTGTATACAAATGTATCTAGGAAACAAATTGACTATAAATACAGCTATTTTATTCAAATCGATGAAAGAAAACATGTAGCATTTATGAGTTTATGGGATAGGTTGGATTTGTGTTGCTCGACGTCGGGTACGCTCCTTGCGTCCCGGCCGACGATTATTCGATGGAGTGACGGGCGGATTGGTGGACTGAGGATTTGTATGTGGCATCTGGGACGGGGCGAAGACGAGTGGGTATGTGACTGCTTCCCCCTCCCGACAGACTGCTAAGGCGACTTCTAGTCCCCTGATCTGAGTGCGCAAGCTCTGATTGAGCTGCCGCTCTTCCGCCCAACCCCTTTGTCCCGCGGTTAGTCTGAGATATAATGTCTTCATTTTTCTCGGATCCACCCAAGTTGCCTTGATCTGTTGTATCTCTTTAGTCATCTGGATGATTTGGTTGAGGAGATCCGCATTTGCGCTCCTTGCGCGATTTAATTCAGTCTGCAGGATTTGGTTGGTTGTTTTTTTTGTTTTTTTTTTACTCTCTTGCTGCCTTTCGGCCAATTGTGCAAGCGAGGCTCAGCACTTCATACTATTTAGTTTTTTATTCTACCTACACAAAACTGCAACGCAGATGAGATATCCGCATTGCCTCGTAAACATACTTTACACAAGACTAAAAGGGGGAGGAATAACATTTTTTGTAAATGATACATGTTCCCGGTATATGTGATAGCATTCAATCACCGCATTTGGGCATGCTATCCTGGCCAGAGATATGATCTCAGTCTTTGTCAATCCGATTTTAGAGAGAGGGGCATTATTCTTCTTATCGCATGTGCCCAGACATCCAATCACTATAGCAGATATAGTGGCCGTTTGATTAAAAGCCTTTCCGATCTGTAGGGATAGATCTTTGTACTTCACATAGTTGTTTTCTCTTGCTTTTTCAAAGCCTTCAACCGAATCATAGGGTACTTTTAGGTCCAGAACATGTATATCTTTATTCCGTTTGGACCTAATTACCATGTCAGGTTTAAGCTTTGTTGGAATTGAGACATATTTGGGGGACTTCTCCACATCTATCTCAAAGCCAATTTTTTCAAGGAAGACAACTATGCTAACTAGTACATTTTCATGCTTAACCCTTCGAGCGTTTGGTTTTGCACGACAATGATTGAAAAGGTGTGTCTGGGTCTTCTCATCAAGATGGCAAAGTCTGCATTTTGTGTTAAGATTATATTTTAGACGGTATGCACTGTAATTAAGATTTAAGATGTTATTTCTTGCCCGCACCAAGAAGCAGTACTGTGCATCATTAAGGGTATCACTAGCTATTAGGTATTTAGCAGTGATACTATCTCCTATAGAAGCCGCAATGTGACCCTGTACTTTCATCTTGTACCATTGCTCGGCATAATGGAGACCTACAAAGTCATGGAGCTCTTTAGAAAGAGTGTTAAGGTTACGATGATCTATATAAGAGGTACGCTTTTTGTAGACCATTTCAAGAGAGAATTTGTCTTCAGCGAATTTTAAGGAGATGCATATACTGAACTTTCTCTTGAGAGCCAGTGCTGATTTTTGGAATTTCACAAAGAAAGAGGTGTTGTGAAATTCCTTGCTGATCTCACAATTCATCCATTTCAGACCAGCTTCAAAGCTTTTACTTCCTCTTGAATGGGCAACTTCAGCTATCAACATATCTCTAAAGCCGAGATTGGAGGAGTGGAACAGTCTTGTTATTCCTGTAATGCTCTGAATAAGATATTCATCGATAGTAGCGGTAATACCAAGACCTCCCATTTTGCAGTGAGTATATAGGAAATAGTTATTAAGGGCCTGGAATTTATCTCCAATCATTGTTTTTAGCAATCTCTTAATTTTTTGATCGAAACCCAGCTGCTTTTCACGTTCTTGTGTAATTCGATTCCTATCACAGTCAAGGATTCTATGACCGATGATGCAGTTGCGTAAGGAGAATATAAGCTTGGAATGGATAAATGTTTTGTATGCATTCAGCTTTTGTGATGGATGCAGATATGACATAAATAAGGATTTGGTTAGTGCCAGTGCAGAGTCAAGTCGACTTTCAATATCTTGATTACGTTTGTAAGAGAAGTCAACTCCAAGATATCTGTACTTGTTATTTTCAGATATAGTTGGTATCTCTTCATCATATAGGTGTAGTTTTTTGTTAACTGAGCCAGCACTATTAATTGATAAATATCCCGATTTTGACGGTTTGAACTTTAGGTTTGCAAAGCCCGCCAATTTCACAGTGTTTTCCAAGGTTTTCCTGATTCCTTGATAAGAGTCTGAGAGAAGAACCAGATCATCAGCATATGCCAAAATACTGATGTTCAAATTGTGTAAGAGAAAGGGGTGATTATCCAAGATAGATTTTAGGATGTAATCAATTGACAGGCAGAAGAGTGTCATTGATAATGGACATCCCTGTTTAACTCCTTTAGTAATTGGGACAGGTTCAGACAAGGTTCCTTGGCAGTCAAACATAGTTCTCACATCCTTATATAGTTCTTTAATTAATGTAAGTGTCTCATTTTTCAGACCCATGCCAGCCAGTGTGTACCATATCAGGTCATGAGGCAGCGAACCAAAAGCGTCGGCAATGTCCAGTCAAACGATGTGTAGTTCAGTTTTACATCGTTTAGCACGATCAATTGCTATGTGGAGAGTTGCATTATGTTCGGCACATCCGTCAGGGACACCGATCGCTTTTTGGTTTTGGCTGATAAGGGTGCCACTCTTTATCCAATGTAGTAGGCGATTATTTATAAGGGTCGTAAATATTCTATAAGCTGTGTCCATGATTGCTAGAGGTCTCCAAGAGTTAGCTTTGAAGCTCTCGGATAACTTTCCAGGTTTTAGGATCATGACAGTTCTGTATAGCTTCCATCTCTGTGGGCTTATCTTATTTCGAAGTACACAGTTACATATCGCAGTTATAAGCTCATGTTTTGGAGAGATCTTTTTCCAATTTCCACCTGTTATGAGATCCATTCCCGGGGCGGAACTATCCAAGTTCTTCATGATGTGCGAGAGATTTTCACAATCAGTATATGTATCGGAGTCTACATCCCTATAGAAAGGAAGTTTTATTGGTGATGTATCTGACATAGGGCAATCTTTGCTTGCGAATGTTTTCAAGAACTTGGCCATTGCTGGTTTATGGTCTATTTCATTGTTTTCCCATATCTTCCCAATTTCTATTTTTTGGTTGATTTGGAATTTTAGTCTCTTTACACATAGAAGTTCTGCCGCTTTTTTCTTTTGCAGATGCATTATATCTGACTTTGGTTTATTGTCCTTGAAATATCGTTTCGGGTTTATTCTTCCGTTGATTCTTTCAATTTCGTTTAATAATTCTTCACAGGAGATTGTATCGAGGTTCAATTGGTATATCAAGTCTTCTATTAGTATTCGGTAACTCCTGACATCGCTCTCAGGGAATTTGGCACAGTTATATTTTCTAATAATTGGTCTCATTGCTTCTTTCGTCGTATTTATATCAGGAATATCAATTGGTATATCTGACATTAAACATTTTAGAAAGTGGCATACATAAAAAGCAGACAGGTTTGCCTCATGGCATATAGGATATTCCATTTCAGTAAGTGAGAAATGTAGATCACCAAAAATATTCTGTACATTTAGTATGGTTTTGAGGATATCCGTTGCCAGTTCGAGGTGCATGGTGTGACTATCATCCGCTGATGGATCTATAATCAATGCAATTCGCTTTTTCTTGTTTAAGAAAAAGAATGACCAAGAAGAATAGTTGTTGTGTATTGGCAAGATTATCTCGTTCCATCTGGCAAAGTCTTTGAACGGGAAAGTTTCAAAGAAAATCTTGTAGTTGCACTGGATCAAAGCATTGCAAGTATAAGGATGGATGAAGATGGTTGATGATTTAATAGCATGTGAGAAAATGTATGCTTTGACCAAGTGCTGCGACCATCAAGATAGTTCTTTTTCGATATCACGGTTGAAGGCAAGATTCTCTGGAAGGCTTCTGGGCTTAATTGCCTCTTCGTCTGGGATGTCTTGAGTTTCATCAGTTCCAAGTATCATAGCAAGGTTTATAGGTGTAATGTTGGTATTAATATCCATTTTGATAGTTTTACTGTCTGGTATTGAGTTAATGAATTCTTTTAAGTGCACTGTCTTGATATGATCAATGAGTTTGGTGAAAGGCCTCCAGATACCGCAGTAGCATTGAATGCTTTTGGTTGAATCATAACTGTATTTGGGGTGAGATTTCATATGCTCTATTATGTCAGATAAGTCTGAATCAAGGTTAAATATCTCATTGCATTTTGACTTCAGGTTGCTGTTACGGTGAGAGCAGTAGAGTTGGTTTTCTTTTGTTAATCGTAGATAAGTCTTCATTGTGTCAGCAGCTGCAGCCGTTATTATGTGTCCGTGTGCTTCAACGTGATTGAAGAAATCAGCATATTTGACCGGAACAGGTGTATTGCTATCTTTGCCTTTTTTAGGGTGACAAGAGTGACAATCTATATAGCTTTGCTCATTGAATTGTATTATATGGTTAGATTCAGCATGTTCAACTAATGCGTCATAGTCATATACTGCAATCTCACCGCATTCTTGAGATTTGTGTGTAGTATTACATGAAAACTTTCCCTTGCTTCCAAAACGATATACAATGAGATTTTCCTTATCTTCAGCTTGACAATTTAGAGTAGAATCAGGTTTCTTTTTCATTGGTGGTATTGGAGGCAGTGCAGCAATCACTTTCTTTTTCACATTAAGTATTTTCTTAATAGTATTTTTTTCGGATGCTTTCGTCATGATATTGAAGGCGTTTTCAGGTGTATTACTTCTTGTCTGGTTGTTCTTCTGCATTATATTAATTTGGTTATTCTCACATATTGATTGGGAAAAAAGGTCAATGTCAGATTCTCGAGCATTATTTTTTATGTTATTATCATTATCAATCTCTGATTCGTAGTCCGATATACTACTGAAAACATCGGATTCCATATTAGTTTCTATGTTGTCTAATATTTTATTCAAGTCGACATTGATTAGTGGTATTGGGTAGGGGGATTCTGTAATATCACAAATTTCGGTAGTAAGGATTTTTGCAATTGGTGAGATTGGAGTTTTGAGAAGTTGCTCAGCTGTCGGTAGTGGAGAGTAAGATATAGAACCGTACGTGTTGCCAGATGTCTGTGCTCCCATCTCTGTAATCGGCGCATCTAGATCCACATTCATCATAGTAGATGGTTTGTTTATTCGCTCTTCAGTCACATGCTGAGGGGTATCCTCAAGATCTATTTTTATTTCAATAGATGTGGTTTTTATTGGTTTAGTTTCTTCATTTATGTCTTCAGAAAAATTTATTAATGAACCAAAATGATTTTCATTTTTTGAAGTAGGTTTTGGCTGAGTTTTGATGGATTTATTATTTTTTATAAAAGAGTTGGTTGATCTGATCCAATGGGTAGTATCAGGTTTCTGGATAGATGATATGTTCTTTACGATTTGGTTTATTGGTATTAAGTTCGGGCTTGGTGGATTATTATTATTATTACCATTATTACAATTGTTACTACTACTATTATTATTATTATTATTATTATTATTATTATTATTATTATTATTATTATTATTATTATTATTATTATTATTATTATTATTATTATTATTATTGTTGTTGTTATTATTATTATTCCAATTTTTAATTATCGATACTTTTACCACTTTGTTGCTTTTATTAACATTATTATTCAATTTTTTAAGAGTTGCCTGTAATATTATTATTGTAGCGTTTTGTTCGGTCATCCCCTATCGATTTTTAAAATGTCGTCCCGACATATTTATTCTAATGATTTAACTTTTGGTATTTTGTCATTCTCGCAATTTCTTTCCAGGTTCATGTTATCCTTATTTCGATCCTATCGGCATAGTTTTTACTCGACTATTGGCTGCGGGTTCATTGCTAAAACTCTCTGAAATTTTTATGTTTCACTTGATTTTTGACTTTCCAATTGACATTAGTTTCATCCCGGCTGAGCCCCCAAAATCATGTTGGCGAATCGGGTGGATTTTTATTTATTTTTTCTAGGGTTTTTGTATATCTACCCCTTAAACGCCAGCAAGATTATTATTCTATCCCTCCTATGTACCCATGGTGACTGCCATGTTGGTAATGTACATAGAGGTTGAAAATTCATGAGCAGGTGGGCTCCATTTCTAGAACTACTCCTCACGATATTTTCACTTTCGGGTTCTGGACTGCCGATGGAAGGTCTTACGTCTTTCTTTTTCTATATCCTGGTCCTTACTCGTCTATTCCTACAATTTCCATACTTATTTGTCACTTTTACCCGTTATTTATAAATGTATCTTTCAAAAATTTGGGCAGCGTTCCTCCCTTATTTTTGGTAAATTTCCTATTTCATTTGTTTAATCCCGGTATCGACTACATTTGTCCTAGTTTACCTTTATCTTTACTTATATTAAAAATTTGATCAACAATTCCTTAATTTCCCGGTACGTTTCCCATGATTTTAAGTAATTAAAACCCTCTGCGATCACTTCAATAAACATTCCTCTCTTCTGTCAGATTAGATCATTCAACTTTTGCAAAACTACTTTCAAATTTACATTCCTAGCCTATCCTATCCTTTCCTATTTGATTTTCTGATTTATTTTCTGACAAAGTTTTAAATTTTCCCTACAAAACTTTATTCCCGCTTAACTAAAGTCGCACTTCCCGAATTTTATTCCGACTCGCTCCGGCCACTTTTCAGCAGCCGCCTCGAGTATACAACGGCGCCCTGCGTAGCGGTCCTGTGCACATGGCCAGACCCGACTGCGGACTGCCGAGGGGTTCACGAGGCATGACCCACGAGCTCAACTAAGGGTTTTCACCCACTAGCCGGCACACGGTCCATCCCATGAACCATCTATTTAAATACTTATTATAAATAAGATTTTAGGGGGATTTGTCGGTGGCGCCAAAAGATTCCACGACCATCCAGAATAAAATCAAAGTAACAAGACTTCGAAATATATATTTATACAAAAAATAACAGTACTTACAATCCACAATCATGCAACCAGATTTGAAAAATTGGCATAAATTGGCATACAAATTTTGACTACAAGTGATTCACGGTTTGTCTAAAAATTCTGTAAGTCTGTAAGTCTGTTAAAATTCTGTCTAAATTCTGTTAGAATTCTGTAAGCCTGTCTACAAATTGTGAAAATGACTGCCGTATATATAGTATTTTTGTGCCTGTGTGCGACCAATGGGCGATTTTTCGCCATTTTTAGGGCTTTTTAATTATTTTATTTATTTCGAAATATTTTTGTAATTTTTTATATATTTTTCTTTATTTTTTGATATATTAATATTTTATTGTTGGGTTTTATTTTTATTATTATTTTCTTACAATATTATTTTTACACCCCAATATTTTGTTTTCTGGTCGCCTCTTCTGCCTGTGTTTTTTCTAAACCTTATTTTGCAAGGTTTTGGCAGTTTATTTTATTTTTCATATGTTTCTTTTTGCATCTGTAGGCATTTTCCCGAATTTTAATTAATTATTTGTTTTATTTAATTTTTGTTATATTTTTAATTTGTTTTAATTAATGTTTTATTTTATTTTTGGTCTCTTCTTGCGGTGCGTGTTTATGTTACGGCAGCCATATTGACAATTTCAAAACTACATTAATCATTTTGTTCTAACTTATACAATTTTCATCTTTTTGTTTAAATTGGTTTTGTAATTTTTGTTTTAATTTTGGCTCTAAGCCCAACAGTCACTTGGGCTGGCGCGAATACCAAGGGGTAAGTGACAGCACTACTCCTCTTGGGTTGCCGCTATCGTAACTTCGAGCCCGCAAATCTGGATCTTTTGGGCCTGGTTCAAGGCCTTCTCCTCCTGCCATCCTTTTCAGCCGCATTGATCTTCTGATATAATCGACCAACATGGCTTTTATCCGTTGCAACTCACAACTAAACTGCGCGCAGTGTTGATGGAGGTTTGCATTTTCCTTTAATTCTCGGCCGATGTCTTTGATGGCGTTCATAGCTGAATTAAGACATATTAATTATAACACCCAATGAACAGAACGAATTACAGAACGCGTTTATATTTTTATTATTAAATTGAAATAATTGAAATTAAGATTATAAAGTCATGAAAATAAAACAATTATATCTTAAAAAAAACTTTTCTTTGAGAGTTGTGTTTTTAAATTGAAAATACTGATTTAAAAAGTTTTTGATTGTTTTTGAAATTTGATTGAAATTTGAAAATATAAAAATTTGTTATTTTTAAAATTTCAACTAATAATGGATGTTCCTATTTTTAAGTTAGATTTGCACAAAAACTCTTTTGGTTTTGATAAAAATCCTTATAAAAAAGGTAATAAATCTTCGTCTTGCCATAATGTACAGAAAAACAGTAGTGATTCAAATTTATTTTCTCAAGAAAGTCTCTTAAATGCATCTAATGATAAAAATGAAAGTTTCTGGCAAAGTTTGCGTAATTTGTGGCAAAAGAAAAATTGTGATGAATCTTCTTTAGTCAATGGAAATAAATTTTGTCATAAAATTTCAAAAATAATGACAATAATGGATCAATTGGAAATATTGTCAACTATACATCTTCGAAGGTTAATAGTATAGAATCCATTATTAATATAAATGACAATAATGTGATTAAAGAATTAGTTAATCTTTTGGAATTTTATTTTAATTATGCAAAGTTTGGACAATAGTATTTATGACAATTACCACAAATCATTTTCGTTACATGACAGTCATCAAAATATTGAAACTAATGATCTTCCTTACAGTAACAGAATATCCCAAGGACCAATAATAATAGAATATCGATCCATTCATTAAGCCACACAGAAATATCAATTAATAACAAAAATGGGGTACCCGTTATCGAAAAGAAAGCCTGTATTACAATTGCGAACTCACCAAAATTTTGTAAAAATCTTAAAGAGAAGAATCAGAACTGTGATTTGGATCAGAAAGACATCGAATTTATTAGGAAACAAGAAATATATTTAAATTTCTATATGATTACCGTGAACGGATCAAGGAAAACATTGAGAACTGGTTTCATTGTATTCGCCATAAATTACGATTCAAATTTCCAAAACTACCTAATAGTCGACATTCTCACTCGACGAATTATAGTTGGTACACAAACTTAAGAACACGATTACCTTCTCATTGCATTAGTGACTATACCAAATGAATATAAATGCTTCGAATCCAAACATTATGATGCTGAGAAAGATGAATTTGGAGGATATGGTTTAGTCACTGTTCATACAGATATTAATTTATATTTGTTTGATTATACGAGACCTCCCAGCAAGCCAGATCAAAGTGGCAAATGTAAGCCCGATCTCGTTCTTTAAGGACATTCTCAGGAAGGTTTCCGATTTTCTTGGAATATCAAAAACGTTGGTGTATGACTTAGTTCTGCAGTGAATGGAACAATTCAATTGTGGGATAATAATTGTACTCCAGAAAATAAAATGGAATTCTTCAATTACATATACCTAGAAAGCTCCTTAGATTCTTTATAAACTTTGGCTTCTGGAATGACTTAATTGCTTCTAATTTTGATGGATCTGTTTGTATACCATCCTTGTTAATAATATGTTAATGATAAAAACTTTAGTTCTCGCGTAAGTATATGACATTTCTCTTGGTTTATTCTCAAACCTGCTCTTCCAATTCTTCCTAGTACCTCATTTAGAATCGCATAATGTTGCTGTTTTGTTTCTGTGAATATTAAAATATCATCCAAATAAACCACTGTCCCTTTTGTTGTTTGGAATTTTACTTTTATAATTTTGAATGTTTTTTATTTTGATTTTCTGGCAGTTATGCATAAGTTGACAATTTCTTTGACACCTTTCCTCATGTTTGGTCATACCACTTTTGTATACAAGAGTTCATAAGTGGCTTTTATTTCAGGTTGATATATGTCGTGGAATTCTTTTATTAAACCTTCTCGATATTCTTCTGTCACTATTACTCTGTTATTATTTTCGTTTGAAACGTCGTTCAGAATCCCGTCAATCTTTTTTATGGTTAGTGAATGGGGTTTAGGAAACAATTTTATTGAAATTTCTTATTTTCTTTTCTAATATTTCTTGGTTCACAATCGGGATCATGCATATGGTATTTATTTCTGATTCAATTCTCGATAAGGTGTCTGCACAAATGTTTACTGAACCTGCTATGTATTTTATTTCGTAATTGAATTAGGAAATGTGATTTAGTTGTCGTATTTGCTTTGATGATGGTAATTTTATATTTATTGCATTCACTAGTGGTTGGTGGTCTGTGAATATTATGAATTATTTTCTTTGATGTTTTATTGCATCCTATACTGCTAATAGTTCTCTATCGAATGCTGTTGGTTTGATGTATTTTCAATTTCTTTGATAAAAAATCTATGGGTCTTTTTTAAGAAATTTTCTCTTGGTAAATTGTTCATCCCATTGCTATTCCTGAGCAGTTTGTATTTAATATGTAGTTAAGGTGTGGGTCCGGGTAATTTTACAAACTTGTGTTTGATAAATTTGTTTTTTAAAGGAAATTCTTTGATTGCTTTTATTTTGTTTTTACATGTCATAAAAACCTGACTTCCTGATTTAGAAATTCACATTTCTTTAGGTTGATTTTTAGGTTGTGTTTGTTGAGAGTTTCCAATACATCTTTGGTATCTTCTAAATGTTCAGGTCTATTTAGTGATGCGAATAAGATGTCGTCCGACTAAATTAAAGTATTTTATTAATATTATTAAATAAAATAACAAGTCATATTAGAAAACATTTTTTTTAAAAAACGATGCTTATACATTAGCCAAGCAAAACAATATTTTCCACAAGTAATAGTTAATGGATGTAGATACTGAATTATGTTATATTCAATTGGTTTTCAAAAATAATTTCTAGTTTAGAAACTAATAAAGCCGGATAATGAAATTCCATTTGGTCGAAAAGTATATTTATCTGGTTATACACAGACTACAATCCAATGTTCTTCACTAAATGTTGATGAATGTTGACAGCTATGGCCTGATTGTTTTTTAAATAAGGACTTTTGTCTAAAGGATACACTCGAACAAATTCCAACAGTCAAAGATTTCCATTTTGAGGTAATATTTTGAAATAAAAGGGCATAAACATCCCAGCATCTTGTATGAGTTGCCGTAATGAGACTAATGTTGAACAAATGCTTTTAAGTAATGCCACCGTATTATATATTTCTAATATAGTTGAAAACATATTACCAAGAACTGCAAAATATCCCCATATGCTGTACAACACGTTATACACCACTATTTTAAAATGTTCCTTACAGCACATCGAAGTAGTAATTACCAACATAGCTACTTTCGATAACTTTACTCGCCGTTACTGATAACACTTTCTCGTTCTCGTTCGGAAATAACATGTGCATTCTTGCACTTTCTATGGCATCTTGGGTGTACATACCATTGTTATCCATATCGTTTACCTCTTGGAATTCTAACTTTTTCTCAAGCCCCATTCGCTCTAATTTAAATGGTTTAGTTGCTTCTTTTCTGTCAGACATGTTAATTCACATTTCATCATTTAGTTTATATAATGAATAGACTAGATTAGTACATTTATCTATTTTCCTTGGAATATGCTGTTTATCTGTTAATATTCTGGTTATAGGCTGTAAATATACTGTTTCGCCTTTAAAGACAACTGGTAGTTCATTGGTGACTTGATTATTTGTTACCAGTGATACCTAACTGATTTGTATTGAAAGGTTTTTATCACTTTTTCTAATACTCTCGCAAAGGTTCCTTTTTCTGAAAAGAGCATTGGTGCCATTACATCTGGGTTTGTGACTGCTACAGCCATTTTTGTACTCAATATATCTCTATTGAGTTTTCAATCGCTAGTAATTGTTGCTTGATATACTTTATCTAACTGAACTAGTTGATGATGATAGAAATAATCGATTTTATTATTAAAACACGAAGAAAATTTGACATCGAATTGATCGACTTTTAATTTTGCATTTTTGATTTCGTTGCCACTAATATAGATACCTCATAGTTTGTCTTTATAATTGCTTTTCTACATATATGGTTTAGCCTTATTGTACAAATATTATGGCTTCTGTTTCTGAATCTGCCATATATATAGTTGGGGCATCTTGTTCTTGTACAATCACTGTTTTCCGTTTTTGATCTTTTATTCTCTTTGATCCTGAATCGATAAATGGTTTTTCTCTAATTGTTCGGAATTTTAGTAATTTCAATTTGGTTAGTTGACATTCATATTTTTCTATCTTATACACGATCATCGACTCGCCGGCGTAGCAGCTTGATTCATCTATAGAACAGAACTTGTGCTTCATCATTTTCTTTGATGAACTGTGGAATGATGCTTTAAATTTTCTCAATTCAACATATTATTTACTGTATGACCCCATATTCTATATTTTCCTTCTACACAATATCCACCAGTCGATATCTATCCAACCACGTCTACTGATTGTTTAACTGTTGTTCCTAATTGAGCTTTCAATTCGATTCCATCACAATTTTAATAATTTTTTTTGTTTTAAATGTAGTTTCACACTCATTCGGAGTTATTATTAGCGGACCTGGTGCCCATGTAGATACTAGCATTGTCCCCGCTACTTTAATACAAAACTATCTTCTGAAAACTTGATTATACACTCTCTCGCTTCTTTGTATATGAATTCAGACTCTTTATAAACGTGGAAAATCTTTGGTTCTGTTATAATTAGTTTAGTTGGGTTTGCTTCCGGACAATTTTTGACATCTAATAATGAATACTTTTTCCTCCATTTGGGCTTTGACAATCATACGCTATAATTTCCACCGTTTCGTTTTCATTTGTTTTTCTTCTATCTATCAAATTCTCGTACATTATTTTCCAAACACATTTTAATTTTATTCACGGCATCACATCTGTTTTCAGTCTATATTCGCGAACAAAATCTAAGTAGGAGTTTAAATCCACTTGATAGATTTCAAGTCTTACTTAGATGGTATTCAGATCTTGGTTATGAATATTTATGTCATGTGTGTAATGCCACATACATTGAAATAACTGTGAACTGAAATAATTGATTAATATCAGTGAATACAATTGTTATCTGAATTTTGTGTTTGTAAGTGGATTTCAAGTTCTACTTAGATTTTGTTTAGATCTTGATTTTCAATTTATATGTCATTGATATGACATGCATTGAAATGACTGCCATCATTTTCGCTCTCAAGTTTAACATACACACATGCATCAGACCATTCAT
This sequence comes from Schmidtea mediterranea, assembly GCA_022537955.1. Classification (NCBI taxonomy): domain Eukaryota; kingdom Metazoa; phylum Platyhelminthes; order Tricladida; family Dugesiidae; genus Schmidtea; species Schmidtea mediterranea. Next base: position 22,978,801 of record CM039682.1, read on the forward strand.
AATAATTATTAATTAGGTAATTTAATTATTAAATTACTTATGTTATAAGTAGTTTCACAACTATAAAATTTTAATCGGAACTTGGAATCTTATTTCGAGGGAGAAATGAACAATTCTGATTCCTAAAAGTGGAAATTATATTGAAAAATTTATTCGCAAATTATTTTAAAATCATTTTTAATTATATTTTGTAATATACCATATAGAAAAATAATATAATTTACGTTATACGTAAAACTAACAAATTTTTTATTATAAAAAGTATTGATGCAAAACAATGCCTGTTACAAGTATTCATGTGTGATATAAAATTCAAGAATTATTATTAAATATAAAAAATAATCAGTGTTAACTACAGAATGAGAATTGCAATAACTACCTGAACATATACAGAAAAGACTTTCTTCATGCCTATTTGAAAAACATGCATCTACTAATGACATTTTGACATCCAAAAGTAAGGAACACGTTTTTTTTGTTACTTGTTTGTCTAAATTATTAATTAATCTAATAATTTTCAAATTAATTTTTCAAGTTTAACGTAAACTAATCTAATTTTCTTTAAACATTTTACATATATTTTTAGTAATTAAATTATTTATTTTCGTAATATTATTTACAATTTTAAATTATTATAGTTTTTTTATATTATTACTCAAATTGGACCTTAGCCACATTAAAATATAAAGATATCAAGGTGAATAAAGTAATGCAAATAAAATATTAATCATTCATGAAAGAACTACGGCGGACATGGGTTATATGGACCCCCCACCTTTTTTCATACTTTTATTATTAAGACTGTCGAGTCAACTTTTTATTTTTTATTGTTCATTCTTTTTTTAGTTAACTTTGTTTTATTGTGTGATGGATTAGCCTAGCGTTCAATTGTTTAGTCGATTTCAACAGAACAACTCCATTTAGCTAATGGAATATCTGCAGCTTCGTCATTTGCTACCTGTCAATATGGTTTGCACCTGTAGTCATCAAATGAGCATCCCACCATTGACTGACAGCCCAGATGGTCACGTGTTTTGCTGTTCAAGATACAAGAAGCGTAAAAACATTAGCGTGATAAGTTTCTTTGAAATAGTGAAGTTGCCAATTCGGTCCATTTTGGAACTTCTCTTCCATTGGCTACCACTTCTGGATCTTCGGGATATATGATCGTCAATTGAAGAAGGAATATCTCACACATTTAGCTGATAGACTTATCAATACCCTCCTGCCGCTCATCCAACAATGGTTTATCGCTGGCTTTGTCATTGAAAGCGACAAGGGGCCCAGCTACAATCAACTAAAGGCCTTGGGTTTCCAGCACAGAACTGTCAACCATCAGCACAATCGTGTGAATTCTTAGACTGGTGCTTGTACACATGTCGAGATAAAATTCTTTATTTCATGTGTTATTACTTTTGTATGATCTAAGTCAAATCTGGATGTCATAAAAATGTTGCTAAACTTAGATATTAAAGTACCCAACTTCGAATTCTTGTCCAACTTGAGTGTTACCGATCGGAATCTGTAAATCTCTTGTTAACTAACGAGGATTCAATATTATTGACTTCCTTAAGCTCTATGCCAAATATTTTCATAGTGTCTACTCCTACTATGAAATCTGGATAAATTTTAATAATAACATTCAATTTTCGAAATTTTTTGTTCCATTTTGCAACGATTTTATCGCTTCCGATAAGTTTCTCGTCTTCTTTTGAAAATACTCCACTCAACCGTATTCTGCTTCCATCAATGTTGGACTGCCAATCAATCTCCAGCATTTCTCACTCATCACACTGATTGAAGATCCTGAATCCCATAACATCTCTACATGAAATCCATTTATTTTCATCATACTCCACTTTCTGTTATCGTCCTTCTTAAAAATTATATCCTTCTTTTCAACATTTCGTTTTTTAAACTCATCTACTGTCACGACCTTACTGACGAAATGTAAGCAACAGGGTATACAATAATGTATACAATAAACTCTTCGTTCTAGTTTTTGTTTATTACTTCGTGATTTCACTAACAAATTGCAACTTCTTAATTAATGTAATTCCTTACCACATATTAAGCACCTATCCTTCAATGGGTATTCAAATCGCATTTGTTAATTTTGTCCACAACAAAAGCATTGACCAGGTTTTAACCTTTCTTCTACTGGTTCTGGTAAACCACAACATCTATTATAAATATTCTGTGCGATATGTTTCATTGAAACTAAAGGTGGTGGTCTACGCTCCGTAGTTGTCCTCTCATTATATTTTTCTGCCACGGGTTTCACTTCATCAAATTGTCTTTCGCTTCATTCATTTCTATTTGGGTAAGTTATTTCTGTTTGAAGATTTGTGTACATTCTGTTATTAAAAGATTTTTGAATCCATTGTTCTGTTTATCTTGAGTAACGTTGCATAAGTCGATTTAAAACTACTGCCTGGACTTCTCCAGATCGTTCTTTCGTATAGTAACCTTCTAGTGCTTCATATACCTTTGCTAAATTTCTAATTTCTTCTCATGTAATGTTGGCCTTCGTCGATATATTTTCTTTCAAACGGTCTTTCCGAACACTGTTGCATAAAATCAGTTTGATGATGTTTTCCTTTGAAATTTCACAGTCATAAACTTCGTCAACGAGTTTCTTTACTCGAATTTCAAATGTAGCGAATCTTTCATCGAGATTTTGTCTCACTGATGATAATTCACAAATTTTATCCATAATGTACTTCTTTTTTGTAAATGTTTCGTTAAACCATTCGTGAGCCTTTTTACTAGTCGTGGAGATGTCTTTAAATTCTTTCCAAAGCATAGACGCCTCTTCAGACATTAATAAGTCAAAAATACTTAATAAATTCAAATCATTAAAAAGCATCCAATCTTCAATGTCCTTGAGCCATTGCTCTACTTCCATCGTGCTTTAACCATCGAATCTTCGGACATTAAAATTTAAAATGTCTTTCGCATGTTTAGGGAAAGATTCCATAATCAGCTTCCGATGCTGAATTCTTGTTACCGCGTGAATCGTTTCGATTTTTTTCGGCGTGGTCGCCAGTTACAATTTCTTCAAAACTCATAATATAATTTATCCTAAATTTTATTAAAACCAAAAACGTCTACTTAATTCTGAATATTAAAACAAAGTTTTTAATATTCATTATTGGACATCACTGTATATTTTAACAAATTTGAATGCAATTTGTTAATTGTTCTTTAGCTTAAGCGATGACTATATGTTAACTTATTTAAAATTAGATGTATTCCTAAGCAATTTCTTGCAATAGCAATTGCAAATAATGAGCTAAAACCTCTAAACATCTATAGTATTCTGGGTATGTCACGGGCCTCAGCGCTTATGACATTAACAGAACCTATAGAACATTTACATGACATGTATTTGTATAATTTCAATGAGGAAGGAATACGGGGTGGTTAATCATTTATAACAATCGTTACGATGAAATATGTCAAAATTTAAATTTTTCTACAATAGATATTAAAGTTATATTAATTGGCGGAATTGATTTTTTAAAAAGATTTGATAAATGTTAAAATTTAGAAGAAATATATCAAATAGAGGGTTAGAAAAATTGAAGTTAAATAAGTTGCATTAGTAAAAAGTGAATTCGTCTTTTTTGTAAGATGATTCAATTTTTTAGAAGTACAAGGGGATGTAAGAAGAAATGATTAATTAACTCATGAAATTTTAACATTGTGTCTACATATTGATATTATTCCAAGGTGGTAAACAGATAATTTGGTAGAAAATTACGATTAATATATTAAATAAATGTAGAGGTTTGTTATAATAAAAAAATGTAATTAACCATGAAATACTCTTACTATGTGTGAAAAAAAGATAAAAATGACTTATGGATGTTTGGACTTTAGAGCACCTAACAATGTAACAAAATACAATGTTAAAAAATACAATACCATGAAATAGCTTACCAATATTTTTGTAGACCCACTTTACGCATCCTCCTTTCCAGCAACTAACAGTTGACAAGGAGTCATTCACTTCTTTATTCCACATAAATTCCTTGCTACACGTACTGTTGTTTTCGTTTGAATCACAGTTGTAACACGTTATCATTTCTATAAAAAGATCTTATTATATTTATAAAATAAGGAATTTTAATTCAAAAATAGAAAAAAATATAAATATCTTCGAAAAAATCATGTACGAAAAAAAAACAAAACTAAATACATCAAAACGTATCAAAAACATTTGAGCATGTCTAGACATTTGAAGATGATTTATATATTACAAATCACGATCAATTACAAGTTTATTTAACAAAACGTGTAATTAGAAAAGGGTAAATTAGTCAAATTAAATTTGATCAACCTCTATATATACCGTGTTTCCTCGAAAATATGACCTACTTTGAAAGTATGAACAATCACGATTTTTCAGAATGGTTTTAATATGAGACCTACTTCGAAAATAAGACCTAATAAATAATTAAATGTGGTGGGTTACAGGGTTTCGAATTTTGCTCATCCTTCCAGTTACCCCAGTAACGCCATACAAAACGTTGTTAACGGCCACTTGGCACCCGTTGCTAGGCAACGTTGGCAATGTGTTCAAGTGGTGGATTGTCCGCAAAAATTGAGTATTATTGCTAGTTGCTCATTTTAAAACACTGATTCTTGTAATTATATTAATTCGGTTTCAATAGTTCGTTTATTTCGTCTGGGATCGTTTTGCTTTAATCTCTGAACTTGTTTCATTTTTAAGAAAACTTTATTGCTAATCTATAAATTATTCTAGTTCTAATTAAGGGAAGGTTTTAATAATATATTTTGGTTTCCATTACGCGATTTTCCTAATTTTCGTTTCAACTAATTTGATCAACCTTTACTTTAACTCTAGGAAATTACTTTAATATTAACCCAAATACTATTAAATCCATGAATCCAGTTTTTACTTTATCCTTATTCAACACATTAATGTTAATCAAGGAATTCATATCATTTAATCAGTAAATTAATATAAGGAAATTTTATTCCTAGTCCCTAAACGACGTTAATTTTAATCGTTTTAATTGAGTTAATTTGACCAACAAAGTATGTACGTTTATGCAAAAATTCCTTTAAGTTTAATCAAAATGAAACAAATTCAGCTTAATCAACGAGTTATTTGACTTTAGTCTAATTTAATGGAGTTAATGAATTATTTATCCAATGAATTTTAAATTTAAATTAGCATGCCAATGGTTAGTCTATTTCACATTATTAATTCAAGTTAGCTATATCAACGATTTTTAATGTAATTTATTCCCGTACCCTTTCCCTTTAATAGGCCTTAGGCGCATTTTATGTTTATATTATATTTACTGAGTGCCCACTGGACTACTCGGTGTGATGATTTTGAGCCGTATGTAATATAAATTTAGGTCGATTTTACAGAATTGAGAAACGAGGAAGCATCCAGAGACTTCTTCCTTATTTCTCTTTTCAGCTATAGGGATAATATTGACGTTACGACCGCTGCGTTCCGCACGCTGAGTCTTCACGGGTACATATCATTGGCGATTTTCCACGCTCTTACACAAATCTGTACTATGTAGATTTTAATTTCTTGCGTGATGTGTTGGCTGTGGGCCGGAAAAATTTCGACAGTTTAATTTATGAAAATTATATATAAAACAATTTATGAATATCAATAATATTTATTAATTGCTAACAAAAATGAACATAGTTACCATTCATCGCCAATCCATAAAGTCGCATAAAATAGCATATCATAAAATAAAACATAAATGCCTCTCTCCCCACACCGACGTCTAAGCAGAGCTCTACCGAGTTGCAATGGATGTGACGTGGAAAGAGGGTTCCAACATAAATATTTCTCACCTAAAAAAATAAATTTGAAAAACGGTTTGAAAACGATTTCACGAATAGTTTCAAGATTTGAAAATATGGTTGTTTAATGTGAAAATGGATCAGTATATATACCTATTTTTCTCGCATGTGAAATTTGATGCAGTAAAACAAAATTCGACCTTGTTATTTTCTAGTAAATTCTATTCTTTAATTTTATTATTTTTTGATTTATTTTAATAATTTTTCATTCAGAATTTTTATTGAATTATTACTAATTCAAATTTTTCGATTTAAATTTCACTTTAATGAACTTTTATTAATTTTTCCATTTTGTCGAATTTGTTGTGTTTTCTTGTTATATTTGTGTTGGTATCGTGCGAATCTTGGTGCGTTTTGTTATTATTTTAATTTATTTTTATGTTTATTGATTTATATTTAATTCCCTTTTTTCTCATATTTTATAGGATTTAATTGGTGTTTTAGGGTTTATTTAAATTGCATGTTGTATTTGCGTGTTTGTTACTGATCCATTAAAACATTCCTCAAGGCCGTTTACGTTCTGGCCCAACAAATGTAATCAAAAGTTGACATGTTTTTCGCAAGTTTGACCCGCTGTGAGACAAGTGCAAATGAGCTATTTTTAGCTCCATTCGACTTCCGTTTGTTTACAATTTTGCACCGATTCAGTTGAAATTGAGAAGCAAAGCGGTAGAAACGTATGCAATTGACGTTATTTTTTGGCATTTCTACTGTTCCCTTTGGCTGTTTCATAAGCGTTAAATAAAATGGCTAGTATTTAATAAAGCATTTATAATATATTGAATGAGCATTAATATAATAAAGATTTGGCATTGATTTATTAACATCATAGTTGTTTGATCGGGAAGTAGTTTGGTATTATATCCATGATGAAAAGTATTTAATAATATTTTCATGACTTAGACGTGAAAGCATCATGATTTCATTTTGCAGAAGTCTATTTGATTTGTATCTCATCATTATTATACGAGCTGATCTTAGTGCAATACCAATGGGAATCAAATCTGTGCTTAGCACGAAAATATTTGACACCAACAACTGTGTAGTTTCACCATGTCAAAAAATGTTGGAGAAACATGGAAAGAAATATAAGCCCAAATATAGCGATCATTTAAATCTCCTTCCAAATCCGGCTTCCTATAATCATGCTTATCCATGACTCTCAAAATTATGCTTTTTTCATTTAAATAAAAGAAATGCAGAAACAGTTTCATTTGTAATTTACTGCCGACATTTTTACATTGTTCATTATCATAGCTTTTTACCTGACTGTAATTAATATATTTCAACAATTTGCCTTTTCGAATTTCTAACACTGATTTTTTACTATCAATGGCATTAAATCATTGCTTCCAGAACAATCTTGAATATCATCCAAGAGGATTTTCTAGCCGAACAAAGTGCTAGTTCGAGAATTATAGGACGGCTTCCAAAGAGGAGAATTTTGGAATTTTCTGTAAAGATGTCCGCCCAACATTCAATTTGAGCCAGTACTCGCTGTTGCATATCGGTGAATTGAATTGGAGCTTTTCTTCAATCAATGAAGATGAAACTTTACCAGAAATTATTTGATTGCCCAGAGAGAATAAAGTATTGAAATCTTCAATAAAGCAACTTTCAATTTTATTGGATGTTTTCAAATTGCTTTCACAATTGTTTACTTTCATTTTAGGAAAACTCAAACCAGGAATTAAAATTTGTTCATAAGAATCGTCTTTATCTAATTTCTTAATAAGAAGGAATTTGTTTGCATTAGACAACTCAGCATTTTCCCATAAACTATTATTTGAATCATTATCGGTAAATAGTTCATGATCACATCCAATATCGCTATTCAAATTTTAGTCTCTGGTTATTGAATAACTTTTATTAAGTTTTTAATGAAATCCAAAGGATCTTGAACGAAATTTTAAATTTAACAATAATCAATTATTCAACAAATAAATTCTATATTTAAAGAACCCTAATTTACTCATCTTATTAAAATACATATTAAATTAAAAAATATCACAAAAAAAATCTTTTTAAAATTAAATCACCACATTTTTAGAAAACGGGGCTAAATTATTGTTCTTTATTTAATTTTAGAGAATTTCTTCTACAATTTATTTTAATTTACTTAATCATGATTTAATTTAGTAAATGCTAAATTTTTTATATTCTCATTTGAAAAAAATTAATGCTTATTTTAATATAATTAATGCTCGTTTAAATATAAATCAAATAAAAGCACGTTTGATTTTAATTAAAAATTTAGACCCATTAATATTTTGTCCTCCAGACAAGATGAGTGCAAAAAGAAAAACTTATTCCATCGAGAACAAGAAAGAAATCGTCAAAAATCACAGAATACAATTCTTACGGGTTTCTGAGATTAGAAGAGGTTGGATGTACGATTGGTTCGTAAATGGCGAACCGAGTGTTGTGCTAGAAGCCACAATTTAAACAAAAAGTGAAGTCTAATAAAAATTTGTTCGAATTATGAAAATGGCTGGCGAAAAACATAAAAATAAAATAAAATAAAATAAAAACATTAAGTAAAACAAATTAAAAAATAACATAATTAATTAAAAACAAATATTAATAAATTTCGCATACAAGTGCATACAGAAACATAGCGTAAAACATAAAACCACCTATAACCTTGCAAAATAAGGTTTAGAAGAATAAAGTTTAGCGAGAATAAAAATGTAAATTTAAAGAAAATAATATTGAAAAATAAAGAAAAATAAATAGAAAAAGATAAAAATATTAAAATAAATAAAAGCTATTAAAAAACCCGAATAAATGGCCGAAAAAGGTTCAAAATTCGCTGATTGGTCGCACCCAGGCATGAAAACACTATATATGCAGCAGCCATTTTCATAATTATCATCTTATTTTTTACACTTAAAAAACTTGAAAGGAACTTGTATTTTTAAATTTGAAACTCGTAAGTGGTTTCTATATTGTTGTATGTCAAATATATTTTATGTTAATTTTTTTTTGAATTTTAATTTATTATTATGGATGGCCACGATACTTTTAGTATTCGTGACAGGTCCCCTTTAAATCTTTTTATATAATCATAATAGTCTGTTAGACAAATATTGAATTAATATTCAATTCCCACAGTTAAGTTTGCGGGATGTTGAGGTATCAATTTATCATTTTACACCCCTCGGAGTCTGCTGAGACTAGTCAGCTTTGCAATGATCACGAAAGTAGGACTCCTCTGGAATTCACCGTGGCGTTCATGAATAGTGGAATAGCGGTAACAAAATAAACTTACGGGAAGATCGTATTGACTATAAGGAGATCAACATTTATGTAAATGTTTAAGTAAGAGAATTGTTTTTTTTCAAAAAATTCCTATCTACAAGTATATTTATCGAGGGGATCGACTAGGGATAGGTATGAATAAAGAAATAAAGATGAAAAAAATTATTTTTTGATTCAGTTTTTGAAAATGAAAATTTAAGGTATTAAATTTTAAAAAATGATTTTATGATCTCAATAAACTGGGCGGAGTCGGGAGCATTTGTTTTATTTTTCTCGATCGCCAGCGACAATTATATCATGTTAGAAGCCACACATAAAAGAGATTTTTGTTTTTGTTTATAAAAAAATTATTATTGTCATTTAATTTTATTTCCATGATGTAAGGCTGACCACTATAGTAATTTCTCCGATAGGTAACCTCAGTATGGGTGGAACCGAAGAGGTTGGCGCAGACGATACGTGATTATCGGGCAAGTACAAGAAATCCTGTACTAGTATCCATGAGTAAGGGTCTTCTGCGGGTCAGATGATGATTCTATCAAAATCTACGATGATTATCGCATCATAAATTTATGTCAACACCTTCGCGGAGTGCTAAGTTGAAGTAGAGCAATAGTTTGAAGTTAGAGTGATTTAGTACCATATCTTTAAGACAATAATGAACTAGGTGTGCCACTTATTCGTGAACCCGACCATTTTTTTTGTAAAGAAAAAATCACCCATAAGATTCCCCACAGCCACTTCAACCTAATCAGGCTGATAAAAATTAATTTTGAATGAATTTTCTAGGTCATTAATATTATTCTATTTTTCATGGTAATTCAGAGGAAATGAGCTTAAAATTTGATAATTGAGGAAGGTAGAGTCGAAAAGCCTTATTAAATAAGATTTTCCCTTCAGGAAATGACTAAAATATAGAATTTAAAAGTAATAATTAAGATTTGAATTTAATCTATTTTGAAAGATTGTTAATGTTAAATTGGTAACGAATTTTATTCACTACTCATCGAAATGTAACTTATGTAAGTATTAAAAAGTCAACTTGAAAGTCGATGGGAAAATGAGGTCACGGCAGTATACACAAGACAGATAATATAGAATGGGAAAAAGCGAATAGTAATATCGAGGAAGTCAGAGAAGTTAAGTAGACGTAAGTCCTTCTAACGGCAGTCAGGAACCCCAAAGCGAGAATATCACGAGGAGTAAACTTAGAAATGGGGCTCACCTGCTCGTGGATTCTCGGCTACTATATACAGTGCACCGAGCTTAGTTTTACCAGCCTCTCCGAAGAGTAGGCAGAATCCTTTCGGATAAACTTCCACCTTAAAGGTTTCAGTTGATTTTTTGATTCTACTTACAATTTTTGATTGCTGTGTTCCCCGTAAGGATCAGCAGCCGACACCACAACGCTCCGTGTTAATCGGACAGCACTCCCACCAATCCCCCCTCTGGTACGTGCAAGTTCAGGCCTTTTGAGCATCATTATGCAATGCTTCACATACCTGAGTCAGGTTATGTCTGCTAGACGTTGTAGTATTGGCGAGTTACTACATCGTTATCTATCTAGGGTAGTAGCTCAAAAACATCTATATGTCTTGAGTCTACTAGTGTGTTAGGACCCGTTTAGTTTTAGGGGTCAATGTATCAACAAGCATCAGATGCCACTGATAACATTTGGATCCATCGTAGCAAATATACTGGCAAAAGCCTAGGCTACACGAGAGGAATTGCGACTATTGCAAACAAAAATAACAATAGTAATATTAATAATATTGATAAATAAAAATAAAATAAAAATAAAATAAAAATACAAATACAAATAAAAATAAAAATAATAATAAAATAATAATAATAATAATAATAATAATAATAATAATAATATAATAAATAATAAAAAATAATAATAATAATAATAATAATAATAATAATAATAATAATAAATAATAATAATAAAATAATAGTAATAATAAGAATAAGAATAATAGCAATACTAATAATAATAAAAATAATGGTAATACTAATAATAGTAATATTAATAATATTATCAATAATAATAATAAGGTGCAATAATAGCAATAATCCTCCCAGGCAGCACCAGCTTCAGAGTGTAATACTCCACCAGTAAGGGTGTGCTAATAAGCATTCTATGCCACTAGCAACACATTATTGTGTTTGTTTGGGTCTATTTGTTATGTGGTCTATGTATATTGCGTAGCTTGAGGTGACTGCGGTTGTAGTGCATAGTTTTGCGAGTTTTTTTTGTTCTATTTTGTTTAAACCTATTTGGTCTAGTGCCTTATCATTTCCCTTGTCCCATGAACCAATAGTCCCAACCACCAAGGCGGGCACAGCGTAGTTTTGCAAGCATTGGTTTTGCCTATTTCCAAGGCAAGTTCGCGATATTTCTTGTAGTTGTCTTCTCTTGCTGCGTTGAAACTCTCCTCACGGTCATGAGGTACTTTGATATCTAGGATGTGTAGCTTTTTGTTGCGTTTAGATTTAATGATAAGGTCTGGTCGGAGTCGGGTGTCAATTCCATGAGGCGTGCATTCAATATCAACAGAGAATCCTTTGGAAATGAGGTAGTCACTTGTGGTTTTCATCACATTGTTATGTTTGTTGCGTCTTGCATTTTGTGTCTGGGTGCAATGGTTGAATATGTGTGCTTGTGTTTCAGGTTCTTTTAGGCAGAGTCGGCACATAATATTCATTTTGTTTTTGTTTCTATTTGTGTTGAAGTTGAGGTTTATCATGTTGTTGCGCGCTTTTATAAGAAAGAGGTATTGTTTGTCAGTCAGGGCTCTATGTTTTATGAGGAAAGCAGATTGTCTATTACTGCCAATTGTTTTGGATATATGTCCTTGGCACTTCATGGTGTGCCACTGGTCTGCATACCATTCACTAGTCAGGTCATGGAATTTCGAGGAGCATTCTTTAAGGTTATCAGGTGTGATGGTGTCGCTCTAATTTTTACCTTTGATGGTGAGTTAGAAAATGTCGTTGTCTAGTGTAAGTTTGGTTATAATTCCAAATTTTTCATTAAGCCTATTTGTTGAGGAGCGGAATTTGGTGAAAATTCTTTTAGGGCCTCCAGTACCCCCTTTTATTTCTGAGTGCAACCATTTCAGAGCATCGTCGATGGTATTTTGCTGAAAGGGGAATCTCATTTTAGTATGTTCAATAAGTTCTGCAATTATGAATTGTCGCATTTTGGTGTCCTTGGAGTTGAGGAGTTTTATAAGGTGGGTGACGCTCTGAATAATATATTCATCGATGCTGGGTGTGATACCTAGACCTCCAAGTTTGGTGTGGGCATAAAGGAAGTTATTATTAATGTTTTAATGGATATCTCCGAGCATGTTCTTGAATAATCTTTTTATCTTCTGGTCGAATCCCAGTTGTTTTTCTTGGTGTTGTACTATTCTGTTGCGGTTGGTGTCGAAGGTCATATGGTTGATGTTGCAGTTCCTAAAGGGAAAGATCAGCCTAGAGTGTATAAAAGTTTTGTATGCCTGGAGTTTCTGTGCTGGGTGTAAGTCAGAAGACATAATTTTTTTGGTGTCATCGAGGGCTGTATTTATGATGGTGTCTATGTCATGTTTGCCTTTTTTACCGAAATCAACGCCAAGATATTTATATAGATGGTTCTCATCAATTATGGGAATTTGTTCATCATAAAGTGTAACTGGTGAGTCGTTGTGATTTCTCTTCAATTGGAAGTATCCACATTTGCTGGGTCGGAATCTGAGTGTTGCAGAATCGGTATATTTTGTGATGTCCTTAATCATTTGTTTTATTTTTTCTCTGGTGTCGGATATGAGAACAAGGTCATCAGCATATGCCATAATACTGTTGTGGTTGTGAATGATGATAGGGATATTCTTTTAGGATATTCTGTAAGATGAAGTTAATTGAAAGACTGAAGAGTGTCATGGACATAGGACAACCCTGTTTTACTCCATTATTGACCTTAATCGTCTTAGTGTGTTTGCCTTCGCATTCATATACTGTGTAACAGTCGTTGTACATGTTTTTGATGAGGTTAATTGATTTGTTTTTCAGTTTCAGCCTCGACAAGGTATGCCAGATCAGATCATGGGGGACACTTCCGAAGGCATCAGCTAGGTCTAACCATACAATGTTGATGTCCTTCCATTTCTGTCCGCTCATTCCCTTGCCAGACTGATAACTGTGTTATGTTCAGCGCATCCATCAGGGATGCCAACCGCCTTCTGATTACCACACAGCAATTTTCTTTTCTCTATCCAGGACAGGAGCCTGTTGTTCATGATAGTAGCGAAGAAACGGTAAGCTGTGTCAAGTATGGCAAGTGCCTCCATAAGGATACTTCATGCGGTGAATGCTCTTTGCCTGGTTTTATTATCAATTTTGTTCGGAATGTTTTCCATTTATTTGGGCTTTTACTATTGCGAAGGATATTATTAAAGAGTGCTGCAAGAAATTCAAAGTCTGGGTCAAGTCGGTGCCAGTCAGGGAAGGTAATTTTGTCACTGCCAGGGGCAGAGTGTGTATCTAGGCAGCTATATGTGGCTACAAGGTCTTCAGATGTTATTGGTGTATTAGATAAGAATTCAGGATCGGGGATGTAAGTATCGAGATGTGTAATTGTGTTGATGTGCTTGACTGTCGATTCAAAATGTGTTATAAGGTTGTCACCTGTAGGTGTTGTTGATATATTTGTGATAGGGTAAAGTATCAATAGAAGCCTTAGCCTTTCGATCAAAATCCTGCCGCAGCTCGAAAATCATTCGCTTGTGATCCTTTTGGATGAGGAAATTCGGAACTATGTGCACGGGTTTATATTTCTGTGGGCATGTGGCTTCATGAATCCTATACATTTCGGCGAGGCTAGTGTCTGGTTCTATGTGGTTTGTGTTTAGTTGTAAAATTATGTCCTTTATGAATGTTTTATATTTATTTAGGTCATTGGGGTTTCAATGTATGTGTTATCATTTTTAAATTTGGTCCATAATTGTTTGGATAAGGTCTTAATCTGATTTCTAAATTGGTTGTTAGTTATTTTAGGGGTTTTTGGTTGTATGTTGTGTACGTCAGATGCCTGTTTGTTGTTGTTAGGTGTATGGGTATGTTGTTGTAGATTAGGTTCAGGTTCAAAACCCACTGTCGAGTCAGCGAATCGGCCGGAGGCCGATGAGCTACGTTTTTTATCAGCACCATTTTTCTTGCCCTATGGGCAAGAAAATTTTTTTTGAACATTGTAAAATGCAATTTTATTAGTTTGGTAAAACAAACTATCTAATTTTTTATTTAATATTTGAAAATTAATTTTAAAATCATGAATTAATTTTTCATAAACTAAAAATTTAGAGTTATTAACATATTTATTATTATTTAACTTAAAATTAGTTTTAGTTTTAAAAGTTTCATTATGATTTACAAAATTATTAAAATTTGTTAATTTAGGTAATTTAACATTTTGTTTATTAGAATTATTAAATTTATTAAGGTTTTCATTTATTTTAATATTACTATTAATTTTTAAGTTTATATTTTTATTAAATTTGTTATTAGTAAATAATCTTTTATTAAACACATTCTTATTAATATTATTTGCATTTGAAGAATTAAGGTCTTTAGCTGGTATTTGCAATACCTGGGCATAGGAGAGCTCGTTTATACGAGGAATTGATTTATTGTCTGGGTATTTATTAAACCCATATGTAGTTCGAGCGGAGGCATTTTTATTACAGGTGATATCAATATCTTTTTCTTTTTGAGTCATTTTAATATTGTGCCCCACAGAATTCCAGGAATACTTCTTATCACAAACATCATGATAGGATTCGCTGTTCAAATCACTGGTCTTATTTGGACTTTTGATCACTACTTTTTTAATGATCGATTTATTTTTGTGTTCGTTTTTAGTTTTGGTATTTTCATTATATTTCTTTAAATTATAATTATATTTTTTTGGATTATAAGAAGAGCTATTAAAGCCCATTTTTCGGGGGGTCTGAGACCCATTATAAATAGCCTTAATGGCTGGAAATTTTTTTCATATAAGTAATCTGGTGAATTATGATATTGTTTATTCATGTCATTATTATTTATATAATCACTTATTATAAGGTGGCTCCAATTCCCTTTTTTATATCCGTCATGCATTTCATTATTAAGTAATGGATTACCTTTATTCCGTATGGTATTTTCATATTTAATATCATACGTTCTATTGAGTTTGTTTTCGTTGGGTCGGTAGCTCTCGAAATCCATTGCATGTTTCTTTCTTGAGTCATTTTCCAGCCGATGTCGGCTGTTTCGACAATCAGGCGAATAAACAATTGAATCATTGTTTCTTCTTTCTAAAAGTAGGGAATTTTTAAAGTCTTAACCCAAAATAACGTCCTTGTTCAGTTTCAGGGATCTTGTTAGGTTAATTGTAATTTCTTTTATGAGGTTAACTGCTTTGGAGCGCAGCCATGGATCATCTTCGATGTTATCCCTGAAGTCGACTCGTTTTTGAATGTATCGACATGTTTTTGAAGCGGGCCACCTGACAATTGGACGAATGCGGCTCCAACATCTTGCAATGTGCAAGGGATCATGCTTTCTAGGCGCTCCTTGAATGAATGCTGCAAGAGAGTCTAAATCGGCATATATTAATCGAATGGTAGCGTCGTCCATTAGCCTTTGAATGAACATAATGGTGATATTTTTTCATTAAAATACAATTTCTCCCCATTTAGGAGTGAGGTCAAATAAGATATCAATTGAGAATCATATGGAGACAGTTGCGTCCTAGTGCCGTTCCAACTGCTCCATATGGAGACATATTCGTAATTTCGCCATATATAAAGTTCACAAGCATCAGAATATCTCACCAAGCTTGGTTTTACCAACCTCTCCAAAGAGTAGGTATAATCCATAAGGATAAGTTGAAACGTGAAAGTTTCAACTGGTTTTTAGATTTCTACTTTTAGAGATTTATACCGAGTTCCCCGTAGGGATCATCAGTAGCCATCACAATACTCTGCCCAAGTAGACAGCACTCCCACCAATCCCCTCCTCCAGACCATATCAGTTCAGAGCCAAGTTTTGAGCATCATTTAGCGATGCTTCACAGACATACCTCTGATTGGTTATGTCTGCTGATGTGATGATATTGGCTAGATATCAACCCATTGTATTCTAGTAATAGGCAGTGGCATCTAAGTGCTAGTGCTCTATTGGGATCTATATTGTCTCGTACCAATTATTTGTGTTATTATTGGGTAAGAGAGTGCAAGCTAGTGAGCATCCAATGCTCCTAACCTCACTTTGATCATACTTATCAGCAATGTTCATATCTCTAAGTTATTAATGACATCCAGTGTTATTAATAACCTAAGCTTATCTTGTTTTACTGTTTTTTAATAATTAATGTATTTGGAAGTATGCCATACCCCAAATAATATTCTTTGTTTTCATACATCTGTGGGGATGCACTAATAAGCATAATATGCCACTAGGTACATGTAGGTACATGTAGGTACATTATTAAAACTCTATTTACCTATTAGCGAAGTATCATCCTTTCTATATTATTATTATTATTTCTAAAGGAAAAGTTATGAATGATATTTCGCTAAATAGGTTTTTGTGCTTCTAAGCACTTAGTGCTTGAGGCATCAATTTTGTGTACCTATATTGTTTATCCTATTGGTTACATGATCCATGTATATTCTATACCTGGATATGACTGCAGTGGTCATACATATTTTTGCCCGTTTTTTGACCTCTGTCTTGTTAAGTCCTATTTTAGTTAGTGTTCTATTATTCTCACCGTCCCATGACCCTAGTGTTCCAACTACTAGTGCTGTTACTGTTGTGTGGCAATTATTAATTTTACCTATTTCAAGGGAAAGGTCCTTATATTTTTTATAGTTTTCCTCTTTGGCGTTTTCAAAGTTAATAAGGTGTTCATATGGAACCTTAATGTCTAGGATGTGAATCAGGTTATTTCGTTTGGATTTAATAATTAGGTCAGGTCGTAGTCGTGTTTCAACGCCGGGCGGTGATTTTTCAACATCTACTTGGAATCCCTTAGAGATAAGATACTCGCTGGGTTTTTCCATCACGTTGTTGTGTTTGTTTCTCCTAGCATTACATGTCTGGGTACAATGATTAAAGATATGTGCTTGGGTTTCAGGTTCCTTATTACAAAGCCTACATAAAGTATTTGCGTTTTCCTTAACTCTATGGGTATTATAGTTTAAGCTCAGCATATTATTTCGGGCTTTGATCAAAAAGTAAAACTGTTGGTCATTCAGTGCACTATGCTTGGTAAGGTATGCTGACTGTCTATTGCCCCCTATAGTCTTAGCTACGTGTCCTTGGCAAGTCATTAAAAACCACTGCTCAGCATACCATTCACTAGTAAGGTCATGGATTATATTGGATGTCTCTTTGAGTGAGTCTATATCTATGGTGGTTTTAAAGTTTTTCCCCGTTATCTCTAGCTCAAAGCGCTCCTTAACTGTTGTTATTTTTATAATAATATTAAATTTTTCATTTAGCCTACGTGCTTTCCGTCCAGTGCTTTTGAATGTCATTTGCTTCCATCTTTAAAATTTTTTTGGTGAGATAGCATCGACTCTAGGAAAGGAAGGTTTTGGTGAAGCGAAATAGGTTGAGTAAACTTCGCAAAGATTTAAACAAAATTAATTACAACCAGTACACCAACAAAAGTAGGATAATCTCAGGAGGAGAGAAATCCTAAGAATAGCAGGTTAGGATTAGGTCGGCAACCGTCATTTATAAAACTAGAAGTTATCACCTATGATTGGATCGCGAAAAAAATATCAAGAGCTTTAGTTGTACGCAAAGCAGATATTCATGCATTTGCTATTGCAGCAGCACCACATTTGGATATGTCCCCAGAGATTTTCAAAGCATCACAAAATTGGTTGGATAACCTTTTTCAGCGATATAAGCTTTCTCTGTGAAGAACCACATCAACGTTCAAATAAGAAGACGACGATGTGAATAAACGTATACTTGCATTCAAGCCCTTTGTTGATATTATCGATTTTTCTCCATATAATCTCTCAAACATAATTGCTATATCTTGAGGTTTAATAAAGTAACGTGTTTTGTACTTTTGGTTTTCCTCGCGAAAACCAAAATCTCCATCGAAAATAAAACCTATCTCGTTTTTTGGCTATGAAATTAATATAAAACCGGGTCTTATATTCGAGAAAACAAGGTAATTATTTACTAAATTTTATTAAAATATATCAATTGATTTAAAATCTAAAATTTATTAGTATTTAGAATTCTTTTATTTTACTGATAACTTTATTAGTAATTTAAATATTTACGAGTATTTTCTAAATTTTAATTCCAGAATTTACTATTTAATAAAAAATCCGTCAATTAATTACTTAGTCAATTTCTACCATTTAAATATATTCATTCAATAAGTATCTTAACAACTTGTTGAAGAAATATTTGTTTATTGAACATTTATTAAATGTAATTCAGTGATTCAAAAATTTCACTATAAGACGCAACAAATTTAATTAAAAAACAACTTACTCAATTTCCCGCTAGTCATCAGATAACAACAATTATTTATACTTTAATCATTGTGTTAGTTGTGTAAAGAATAAGTTAAATTTATTCAAAAATCTAGCATCTTTTAACTTTCGCTACTTATAAAATAAACAATTAAATCTAGGAAATTTTTAACCACCTCCCTCTTGTCAACAATTGTCAAACTTCTAGCAACCTTCTTAATATAATTATGTCAAACAATTTCTTCTTTCTTATTTATTCTAAATATCTTCTGCTTTTCTTAGTCATATTTCTTCTTTTCAGTTTTTCCGTACCTTTTCAACTTTTGGTTTCTTTTCTTTAAACTTTTTTTCCTAGTCTAAACTTAAAACACCACTACATTTTCGCTTATACAAGCCAATCAAGTCATTCTTGATGATGTTTATCTGACCCTGGGTTTTTGTTTTGTATGTGACAGATTTTGCTTCATGTTACATATTATAATATATTACATTTTACCCACTATTACATTTTACCCACTAGAATATAATAATAGTTATAAAAATAATAGTAATAATAATCAGTCATAATAATAATAATAATTGTAATAATAATAGTTATAATAATAGTAATAATAATAGTTATAAAAATAGAATTAATAATAATAATAATAGTTATAAAAATAATAGTAATAATAATCAGTCATAATAATAATAATAATAATTATTATTATTATTATTTATCGGTTTACAATTCTCAAGATGCTATTAAATGTCAGTTAAACACATACAAACACGAGGGAGAGAAAAATTTCCTTGTTTTAAAATTCATAAAACTTTTTGCTAGGTTTGCAAGATGCTATTAAATGTACCTTGACTACTAATTTGGTAGAGGGGGAGTCATCGTGAGCTCATGAAAAAACGATGAGTCATCGTGGGCTCATAACTCCTTACTTAGATGTGATAAGATTTTTTTAAAATAAATTTTGTAGTTATTTTCATTTTTTCGTGTTAGATTTTTATGTGATTTTAAATTTTCAGTTCCTAATAAATTCGTATCTATATTGATGACTAATTGTGTAGTTGTTAGTTATTGGGTTAACTTTTAATGCTTGTATGTTTGTAGATGAATTTATTATTATTTTTATTGTTATTTAATTTTTACTTTAAGATGTATTTTAAATTAATTACTTCAAAAAATTTCATATTAATTGATTTTACTTTAAAAACGTTTACCTTATAAAATGCTATCAACTCTAATAAAAGTTGCAACTTATGCAATCGACTTGTTATTTACAATTATTGCCATTTATAGAATCTAACTTGATTTGATTTACATTAGTTAACTTCATGTTACTTTACTTTATATAAAATACTTTATATATAAACGTGTTTTAAATTTAAAAAGTATTCAGAGACAGTTTTTGCATATAGAAAATAATGAATTTTTAAAATATTTTAAAAGAGACCATAAATCTTATTCAAACTAAAACTTATAAAGATCATATTTATCTTTAGAAAACACTGAAAACCAATATATTTTCATTTTTTATTAAAACACTCAATTCAAATTACACTCAGAGCTTCCCAAATATGGATCATTAGGATTTATAATGAATTTATCAACAGTCTCTTTTATCTTCAATAATAAAAAATGATTTTTATACTTCTCCAGAAAGCTTTTGTGAATTTAAGTATAAGAGAAATATGGTGAAGGGATTGATTTATTTATAAAATATGACAGCGAATTGCAGCAAAGTACTTAAAAATTACAGCAAATTAATAAATTATTTAATCAAATTGCATTTAATTTATAATATATTTCAATAAATTGTACTACAATGATAAATTATTTCATCAAGTTATAAAAAATATTGCAGTAAAAATTATGAATAATACAGCGAATTGCAACAAAATTGATAAATTATTACATCAAGTTGTAACAAGTTAAGAATATTGCTGTCAATTGAATTGAAATAAAAATATATTCATTCAAATTGCATCCGATTTATAATATATTCTAACGAATTGCTTCATATTGATAAAGTATTTCATTAAGTTGTAACAAAATAATTAAATATTACAACAAAGTAACAAAAAAATTACATGGGCTTACAAAATATAATAAACTTTTCAGGTACACAAACATTGATTATATCAGAGTTAAGAAATATTTTGTCAAATTGCAACAAAGTTAAGAAATCTTTCGTCAAGTTAAAACAAAGTTATTGAATATTACAGCAAAGTACTTAAATATTACAATATATTATTAAATTACAATTAATGTTTACATTTGTTTAATTAATATAAAAGTTAATTTTTATGTACTAAAAATATTATTTATATATATATATATATATTCGCGACCTACATGAAATTTCGATTCGACCTAGATATTTTGTGGAGGATGGGTATCTGAGCTAGCGGGCCACTATCCGTCTACTTTCAATGAATTGTTTTAAATTGAAATAATTACCTTCACAACCCTCAACACAAAAACACATTTAACACTTGTGCACATAGATTCTCGGAAGGCAAAAACAATGGTAAACGAACATTTAAAAGTAAAAACTATTGACTCTATAGTCTAAATGTCTAAAATAATATAGACAGTTAAAAACTTCAGTTGGGCTGCGGGTTGGACATGGTTGGTTTAGAATGCTTGTAATCAGTTTGGGAGAATTTTTATTTATTAAATGTTAGAAAACTAAGCAATCAAATTTATAGTTAATTTATAGTTACCAAACCTTTCAGGATGGTACAAAGTTTGGAAATTAAATGTATTAAAAAATACTTATAACATACATTTTTCTAAAATCTAAATATTAAAATTTAAATATTCTAAGTAGAAATAAGATAATCAATAAAATAACTTAAACCACACATAACGTATAATAGAAATTTACAATAAATAAATGTAACATACTTGAAAAATCACTTTCAGCTTCTATTTTCTCCAAAAAATTTAAAACCATTGAACATATAATAACTAAGGAGCAAATTGTAGTCATCAGTCCAACTAAGAACTTCATATTTCAGTTATAAGCAAATGCAATGAATAAAATTGATTTATTGTACTACGATTAAAATTTAATGTGTAGTAACACATAGCAATGTATACAATTACTTTCATTATAATTTATAATCATTAAAAATATAGTATCAAAATTCAGATTAAACACTTTTATTATTTATATATTTAAGTATAAATCAAATATTAGATTAACTACAATAATAAAATATTTGTTTTTTCAGACAATTTCTATAGTAATTATAAATAAAAGAAATTAAATTATTACAACAAATTTACTATGAATTCTAAAAAAAAAGTGGATAAAATGACTATTGAATTAAGTGAAAAACAAAAAGAAGACATTCAAAAAGCTTTCAATCTATTCGATAAGGATGGTTCCGGAACAATTGATATTCAAGAAGTAAAAGTTGCTTTACGAGCCTTAGATTTCGAACCACTTAAAGATGACATAAGGAAATTAATTTCAGAATACGACAAAGATAATAAAGGAACGATTGATTTTAATAATTTTTTAATTCTAATAAGTTCTAAGATGACAGAGCCAGATTCAAAAGAAGACATAACGAAAGCTTTTAATCTATTTGACAAAGATGGAAAGGAAAAAATATCAATTCATAATTTAAAATCAATATCTGAAATTTTGGGTGAAAATCTTACTGATGAAGAACTTCAGGTTGTTTTATTAAAATAAACTTTAATTATTTTTTTTAGGAAATGCTGTTTAACGCTGACAGAGACAACCCTGGAGAAGTAAATGAAAGAGATTTTCATCGTATCATGAAAAAAAATTCTTTTTATTAACTTGGTTTTTTAATTTTATATTTGAATTAATTTTAAAGTTAAATTAAATTAAATTATTACTTTTAAGTTCGAATAAGTTATATTAAATCAATTAAGTTGATTTAGGTTAATTTAAGGCAAACAACAATTTGACACAATCAATTAACAATATTATGATATTACAAATTGAACTTCACGAGAGTCAGAGAACATAAAATTCGTATGGTTGGTTAATCGAGAAAATAGTATCTTAAATCAAAAAACTAACCAATAATAGTGGTAGTTGTGAGCCCATTGCGGCAACACATCAATGCATAATAAAAATAGTGGGGGGGAGGGGGGTAATTAATTACATAATGATGTAATTCATCCTGATTACGTCATTATGTAATAATTAATTGTAAAAATTTCTAAATTTTTGGCGCAATTTTTCAAATTTAAAGTTTTTGGTGCGAATTTCTTTTAATTAATTTTTTTTAAGATGAAATTTTTTATACATGATTTTTTTAAGTTATAATTTTACAATAAAGTTTTTAGTGTAATTTTAAAAATGAAATATTTTATATATGATTTTTTAAGTTATATTTTATACATAATTTTTAAAGATGAAATTTTTTATACAAAATATTTTAAGTTATAATTTAATAATAAAATTTTAAGTGTAATTTTTTTTAAAATTTTGAGTTAACAAAATTACGTTATAAATTTTTTGAAATAAATTAGTATGAAATTTTCGAAATAATATAATAGTAATAATAATATTAATAATAATAAATTCTACAACATTCAAATAAAACGTTACTGGATATCAACATTAACCATTACTACAAAATACTGCGAAGATACTTAATAAAAATTGATACACTGCAAATAAATATTAGCACTGAATAACAAACACAAAAAGAACAAATAATTCAAAATATATTTTATTAAAATCGTAGCAAATCTGCATATAATAAGCTCTTCTTAGTTCTGCCAACAGAATATGGACAACTTAATTCTTCTTGTAGTCCCAACAACATCGACATCTAAATGGGAAAGTTAACACTGAGGGATCTCCAAAACACCTAGACATTTAAAACCCGATCCTTGTTCTGATTCTTAATGCATCTGTAAAATTTCTTCAATGTTGATGCCTGTCATTTAACAGATACGGGTTGCCAAAAATTCAGGAGCACAACACTGTTGGGCCAGAACACAAAGGCCTTGAAAATTGTTTAAATGCATCAGTAATACAGCACGAAAACCCAGCACCAAGATAACTTAAAATACAACATACAACATCAACTAAACACTCTAAAATTTGAGAGAATATAAATAAATATAAAATCAAAAAACATAAAAGTAAAATAAAATAAATACAAAATGCATCAAGAACCGCACGAAATTTACACAAAAAATAACATAATAACAAGAAAATTTGACCTAAAAACGACAAGTTATATAAAAGTAAAAAATTAATGAATTAAATGAATAAAAATAAAATATTTTTGGTTGAATAAATTTAATTAAAAATGTTAAAAATAAATTCATTATGATATAATATAAAAGAATATAAATGAATATAATATAAAAGCTTATTCCAAT
The DNA here is from genome assembly GCA_022537955.1 of Schmidtea mediterranea. Taxonomy (NCBI): domain Eukaryota; kingdom Metazoa; phylum Platyhelminthes; order Tricladida; family Dugesiidae; genus Schmidtea; species Schmidtea mediterranea. The sequence goes on from CM039682.1 coordinate 23,002,843, forward strand.
TAAACAAATAATCAGTTCAATCGTATAATGAAAGAAGTCCAACAACCGCTAAAGAACTCCTCAATATTCCCATTTAAAACTATTTTTCTTAAACAAATACATTGCAACATAAATGCAATATCCATGTACGATTCTGATTGGTCAAATATAGTATAAATGAGCGTACACCTCAAAACATTTTTATAAAATTCCAGAAACTAAATTTTTTATAACTTTGATGAATGAGCTGGTCGCTAATAATGGAGATGATGATAATATCACTAAAAATATAAAATTCATGGTCAACCGTACCGAAAAAATCGTAGAATACATCTCATTTGATCCCTTTCTCAAAAAATTCATTCCAATCGATATTTAATTATATGTTTGACAAAAATAATAAATGGATGCGAATAATCATATGATTAATGTACATGAAACATATGATTTTAAAATCCAGCTCTGACTATGAAAATTATTTCCAACGGTCCATAGAGGTATATAACTATTTATTATTATTTTTTATCATTATTTAGGTAATTGAGACAAAAATTGATCCACGGGTAGAAGCAAACTTTTGATGGGTATCAATTATTGAAGTTACCGCAGAAGCCAAACGTTCAGGTATTTATATTTCAAATTGTAAATGTTTATTAAAACTTATAAGTGTTGTATCTGTTATATTTATTTGTAATAGGATTTACCGTAAATTTTACTAAATGTATTATTCTTTGTTATTTAACTGAATTAGTAATAAAAACTACATTTTTAAAGATTTATTGATTATTACATGTACAGGCTTCATCACCACAATATTCAAACATTATATTTATATAATATGGTCAACACAAGTTTTAAATTCTTTATGCTCATCATCCACTAAATTTTTAGTAGAGATTTATTCATCATTAACAATTTCCGTATCTTCATTATTAACAATTTCTTCATCGTCACTCGGAAATTCGGAATCACATCCAGAATCTTCTTTACCCAATGCTTCAAATAGAGTCAACATATCTCTAATTTTTACACCTGATATTTCTTCGAGTTTATCGAACAAAAAGTTTATTAAATATTCTAAGCGGTAATTAATTAATTATTTTATATTTTACCTTTTTCAGACATTATTTTTAAACAATTTTAAACCTGATTATAATTTTGTTTATAGAATATGTTGTAGAAAACAAACAAAAGAAAACAAACAAAATCTGATTAAATACATTTATTAACATTAAACACTAAAATATACATTAAAATAGTTGTGAAAATCTAGCAGCTACAATTATCCAGATTTGAGAAAGCACATCATTTTTATCAGCTTTTTATCCTTGTATTGTTATTGCTAAATACCAGTTTTCCTGTTCTTTGAAGCCAATTTCTGCACAGGTGAAAGACAGGTGAAGAATGCATTTTAAATTCGAATTGATCTTTCTTGAAAACAGTATCAATATCCTTGATACCTGTCATTGAGTGTCACAGCGAGAGATTGAAATTGCGTTCGATTGAGTTTGACTGGATTTACCAATTGCATATTGATTGGCTCCTTTAAAAAATATATTTTATAATTGTGGAACATTTGAACTGGTTGGAAAAGTTCTTCTTTAGCAGAGCTCACTATTTTATTGGTCATGCTTGAATTATGATCTTTATGAGGTGATGACGAGTTTTTATACCCCATGTTAGATACTGATTAACCAATCAGAATCGTGCATAAATATTGCATGGATATTGCATTTTATGTATGCCTCGATGTGGTTATTTCTATATATGTTTTAATGTGATTAATTATTACAATTATATTGTTAGTACTATATCATTGTTATCACTAATATTATTACTAACTATTTAAAAAATTTCTACTATTAAAACCAGACTATTAAAATAAAATTACTAATAAAACCAAAAAACCAAAACAATTAAATAAACAATAAAACATTTATTTTCTTAAAAGTTTAAATTTACAAGCGTTTTGAACAGATGTAACTAAAACCCATTCCATATATCTTTGGTATCTATAATCGCAACAGCTGCAATCCAGAATACACGGGTATTCGGGTTCCAAATAGTGTCATTATTGGGCAAACCGGGCAGCCCAGTTTGGATATGGGAGAACCAGACAAGACACGACCAAACCAGCCTCAACATCCTGAACCAAATGAGCCCCAACACCTTCAACTTTTCCCAATTTTCTAAATTTCCAAATTTTCTAAATTTTTCAACTTTTAATTTTCCCAATTTGCCAACTTTCAAAATTTAATAACAGGGCTAAAAGAATACATGCCAATTTTCTAATTCCCTGCCTCATGCAAAGGTTTGCCCAATTATGACACTACTTTAACTTAATAATTTTAAAAATTTTAAAAATATGATAAACCGAGAGAAATATTTTTGTAAATTTTGCATCAAGGAAATTTCAAAAGCTCACAAAGCTAAACATGAAAAAACTAAAATTCATATAATTAATGCTATATAAAAAAATTTGAAGCCTACTCTGAAAGTAATTCAGCCTATTCTGAAAAAAAAGATTTCGAAAGATGAAGATTGTGGATTTCTTTTTCTATGTATAGAATGTGATAAAAGGTTGAAGAATATTCAAGAAGTAGAGAACATTTAATATATATATAAGGTTTAAATGAATCAAACTGTATAGAATGTGATAAATGTGGTGGATTATTTTTAAAATCATGTTATGATTCTCATTATAAAGCATGTAAAGGTGTTCTTAAAGTTGAAAGATTAGGAGAAAGAGAGAAATTTCGTATTAAAAATAAAAAACTTAAAGATCAAGAAATAAAACAACAAGAATTATTCAAAGAGGAAATTGAGAAAATGGATTAGATGCAGTTCGATCAACTATCAAAATTGGTACTCCTCGAGCTGCAGAACAAGGAGTTAAAGAATATATTTTATTCAAGAAAGATAAAATTATGGAAGAAATAAATATTGCAATGAAAAAATTTCGTCACATTAAATTCCGTGTAGATTTATACGTTTCATATGATATACTTCGAATACGTGATAACCCCCTAACTATTGCAGCCACATCTCCATTTTTTCACTTATTCAATAAACCAAGAGATGATACAATTAATAAAATTTATAAAAGTTTAGAAAATGAATTTGCAATTAAATCAGAATATATTTCTGGAAGTGACATGATTTTATTTTCTTTTGATTTTATTGAAATACATTTTTGGAAAACAATTCCATTTCAACCAAAAGTTTATATACCAACACCTGCTATTGTTAGAAGCAAATACATTATAAATGTTAAAAACGATGATAATAATTGTTTTCAATGGGCGATTCTTTCAGCTAAACATCCACAAAAAGATCAGGTTTAGTATCAAAATATAAAAATTTGAAAATGAATTTATCTGGAATATTAGTGGTTATGGTGAATGTGTTGAAATTACTGGTTATTTTTTTAGATGGAAATGTGGAAAAATTTGAAAAATTAAACAATTTAAGAATAAATATTTATCATCAATCAAATCCCAATTCTCGAAACATTTATCACTTGTATATTTCTGAACAAAACAATCATATAAAAACCATTAATCTTTTAATAATTAAAGGAGAGAATCTTCAAAAACAAGACTTACTAGTGAAGAATATGAACGAGCACAAAAAATGTGGTGATTGTTAATAAAATGTCATTTTAATTATCTTCCCTATGAAGTTCAACGACCACAACAATAGAGAAATTATCGATACGTGTTTGCAAAGGGCGAATGCGAATGAGATCAATATCCAAGTAATTAGTTATTTTTAATTATTGTAATATGTATTATATCAAATAATAAAAATTTTAAAACTCTTTAAATGGTAAAAATAAAAGTAAAAATAAAAGAGAAAATGAGGGAATAAATATCAAAATATAAAAATTTTAAAAAAATCAATCAAAACCTTCAAAAATGTACAAAAAATGCTTAAAATGCTCATTGGTCGCACACACACAAGCTACATATAAGGTAGCTAAATACATCATTTTTACTTAATTTACTTACATTAACACGCTCTTTTTACTTAACTCATTGTAAACATTTATGCAAAATTTTTAAAATTCGAAACAATTTGTAAGTATTTTATGTTGTAGAATTAAATTTTTTAAACGTTAAAGTTTTGTTTTTCAAACTCTACTTGGATAGCCGTGACACCTTTTGATGTCAATGACAAGTCCCCCTAAATTGTATTTTATATATTATATGCAAATAGAATTTCGAGGTCTAGTGATTAGCTCAACTGACTAGTTAACTTTTGCTGGTAATAATGCTGCTTGTACGATTCTTGATCCCTCACGGATCGCGTTATAGTTCTGGCCGTTTGGTGAAGGTCTTGATTCCGCCGGACACCTTTGTACTACCTGCAGCGCCTAATGGCAGCGTTGGTCGTGGCAGACACTATAATATTCGGGAAGCTCGCGTTGAGGTAAGGGTCAGACAACATCAATGTCTTAAAAAGGATAATTTGATTTTTTTATAAAATCTTGTCGGAAAATTATTAGTAGCTCGCTAGAAAAGGAGTAAGATAGTAATAATCTATAGAAAATTTCTAGAAGAGTAAAGATCTTTCAGACGTAGAGAGTTAGATTTGAAGGTCATGTTGAAAGAATGTTATAAGAGAAAGTGATCGTAGAGGAGCTCAAAATTTTTGTCTAATATTGCACAAAATCGAAGCTATTTGAACTTCTGTCACTAATAAGGGTGGTCATCGTATATTATAATATAAACGAGCCTTATAGTAATAAATGTTACTATTAGGAGATGCCGTATGAATAGTAGTAATAGTAATAAGGCTGTACCCTATAGAAAAAAAAGTGAAAAGTGGAAAAAAAATATTTTTTACACTTTTAAACTTCTTTTTGGCGTAAAATTCACTTTTCCCGCACCTATATTTTGTGAATAAACATTAAAAAGTGGAAAAAAAATTTTACGTTTTCACCCTTTATTTTTTACAAAAAAATTTTTACATTTTTTACCCCCTTAATTTTCACAAAAAAGTACAAAAAATCGTCATTTTTATACCCCACCCCGTATTTTCATAAAAAATTACAAAAACAATACAAAAAAGTACGAGAAAAAAGTTTTTTTGTTTTTTTTATTAAAAATTGGAGAGTATTTTTAGTTCAAATTTAATTTCAAATGAAATCATACCCAAATATTACAAAACATTTAAGAAGTAATCAACATTTAAAACAAATTCGGAGAAATGAAGAAAATCAAATAATTTTACAAAGAATGAATTTTACATATAATTCAAATTTCTTAAATTACTTAGAAAATAATTTACAAAAGACATTTATTTAGAAGACCAGAATTAAGTAGATTTGAACGTGGTTATAATTATGTTAACACTGAATTAAGAAAACAAGACATTCCAATAGACATGTTTTATGTTTTTGTAAAAATAACTAAATATTATTTAGATAATATTTATTCTTTTAAAATGCAAATACATTTAACATATACATATTTAGATCCAAATTGAATATTTAAAAAATATAGTATTTCAAATAAACCATTAATCACAACAGTAGAATATACAAAATAATTTGATATACAAAATATAATTATTTCAGAAAGAAAATGGAAGATTATAAAGGAGCAGGAAGCGGATTAATAATTTATGAAATAAATAAAATATTTTTATTAATTACAGAATATAGAACATCTCAAGCAGGAACTTACATAAGATTACCATTTTATTCGAATTCAATACTTAATATTAAAAATGAAGATCAATATTGTTTCGTTTCGAGCATTCTAGCTTCAATGTTGAAAAATAATCCTGAATTACCCGTTGCTAGGCAACGTTGGTACTGTAACCAATGGTTCTGTGACCGTCAAAGGTGAGCTTTGTTTCCAAAACTGCTACACCTGGTTCAGCGAGCTACCGTTAGAAGATCTATGCTCGTCGTACATGCTCTAGGTCACTTACTCACTCGACTTTGCAGCTCATTGTCTTTACCCTCATAGAATCATACTACTGTATTTACATCGTGAAGTCAAAGAAACTAACAAAGAAAAAATGTTATTTGTTCCTATATCGCTCATTTACCTTTATTTCTGTCTTGTTCGCAATTTGTCTTGTTTCTGTCTTTTCCTCCCGGCTCGTCCTGGTCTTGCGCGAGATTTTGGTTGGAACGACGGTTGTGCTGGATTGGTTGCATTTTTATAGGCCACTTGGGCTGGGGCAAACACCAGAGGGTAGGTGACCGCCTGTCCCTCCTGGGCCGCTGCTACGGCTACTTCCAGCCCTCGTATCTGGACCTTCTGGGCTTGGTTCAGGGTTCTCTCTTCCTGCCAGCTCTTCTGTGCTGCGTCAATCTTCTGATAAAGTCGCTTTACTCTAGTCGGTTCGGACCAAGTAGCCTTGACTCTCTGTAGCTCACGGCTTAATTGAATACATTGTTGGTTTAAGTTGACATTTTCCTTCTGGAGACTCTCTAGTTCTTTACTAATTCTCTGCATAGCCTCGTTCATAGTTTCACCTTAATAATAAAATAAATATAAGATGAGCTTCGGCGATAAAACAAAATAATTTTTATCTTTAATAAAAGGGGTAACACTTCAGTCCTATTCCATCATCATTCTTGACCTCGTCTATTCAGGGAAATCTACTCGCCTTTTCGTATTCAATTTCCCTAGACATCGTTGTAATTTAAAATACTAAGAAAACGAAAAAAACAAGTTGCTGATACAATGAGTTTATTACAACCATAACATACAGAATAAATGTTCAATGGTCGTGTGGCCGTTTATCCGCGAAAAGTCGCCGCGAATACGCGTGCTCTTCGACACCCCGATCCTCTAGGATATCTCGTATATCTGGTTAGAGGAGACTTTTCGGCACCACCAAGTGAACCGGTGCGTCACTATCTAGAAGCGCTGGATCTCGGTGATCATGGGCCACTCTTTAGCGGGCAAGTACCCGTCTGAACTAGGGATACGCCCGCTCGCGATATCCCGTTGATTCTTGCAAGTTGTTCTCTTTGCCGATTCGTGAGAAATCGGTAGCGCCACTCAAGCTGCTCCAATTTGTGTAGTTCAATTTCCGCCTTCTGCCGGATCTCTCGGGCTGGGTTTCTGCCCGGCTCCCTTTTGATGAGTATGCTAGGGAGCTCTACAATGGTTTCCGATCCATTGTTGTTCTTACTCGGCCACTCGGGGGTCCAATACGTTGATATGGTGTAGCCCCTGTCCCATAAGGCCTGACGATACCTTCCGGCGAATCTTGTTGGTACCGTCAGCGTGGTACGGTCTCCATCTTCCCAATCACCGGCCTGGGTGCCTGTCAAAACGACATTAAAAGATTATTAGTCCTATTAATTTCTTTCCTATCAATGATCGATATACATTTATAACCGATTTTCTGAATTAAATTTCAGTGGTATATAAGTCCAATTTATTTTAGTAGGCAAAACTATAATCGTTCAGGTTTAACTACAACATCTATGTAAGTTAGAGATATCCCTTTCAAAATAATGCTTAGGTGGGAAATGATCTAGAGCAGGGATGGCGAACCTTTTTTTGACTGCGTGCCAATAAATATTATTTTTATAAAATGAAAATACATGCGTGCCAATACAAATTATTTTTATTAAATGAAAATACATGCTTTTAAAAATTATATATAGATTCATTTCTATAATATGCTGACATATTTTTTAATATGATTTTTGTTGCTGAATATTTCTCGATAATGCATCAATATCCGGATCATAGTTTGACAATTTTAATGAAATACAAGCCTCCCCACATTCATCGGTAAGTCTGTTTCGTACATCAGATTTTATATTATTCATAATCGAAAATAGACTTTCACAGCTATACGTTGATGAAAATATTGTTAGAATAGCTAAAGACAATTTCTTCATCGCATTAAATGTTTCTGGGAGCGAACACCATGTCTTCAACAACATATTATTCATGTTTTCGTATTCTTCTTCATTTAATCTTTTTTTTTCATTATTTTCTATTTCTTGCCTTAACTCTATAAATTTCAGCTTCCAAATAGAACTTGATTGAAACTCTGCCAACTGCATTTCTAAATTCTCCAACTGTAACCAGTCTAATTGATCCATTTTAGCAGTTTCCAAATCAAACTTATTTAATAAAGTTAATTAATGGTTGAAATTTTTTGAAATCTTGAAATCTCTTAGCAAAACTGTCTTGTATGTCATTTATAACTTATGAATAAAGGCGCCAGAAATCTGGAAGTTTGTTTTTAAATATCAAAATTTATGCATTAAATTTGAATTGAGTTCACAATTTTTCCAATATTAAAAATGCATTTGGATTAGTCAGTACATTACATATGTATGAAAATGAAAAATATTATACGTGCCAGCGAAAATTTAGCTGCGTGCCACTTTGGGCACGCGTGCTATAGGTTCGCCATCCCTGATCTAGAGTATCCGATAATAGAGGTCTTAATTTTGATTCTCTCGATATGGTAGTGCTAATAAGATTTTTACTAACTTTTTCCTTTCGCTTATAGTAAAACAGCATGGAGTCGACAGGTTCATTGTATCGAAAGCCATAAATGTAATATAACAAATAATTGAATTATTTCTAATTCAAATTATTTTATTTTAGTTCTAATTTGCATGAACTCTTATTTCTTTAATTAAATTGTCAATTTTCGGACAAATTTTCGTGTTTTCATGTTATTTCTGTGTTTGTTTCGTGCGGATCTTGTTGCATTTTGTTAATAGTTTCATTTATTTTTATGTCTTTAATTTTATATTTTAATCATTTCTTTCTCATATTTTTGCATGGTTAATTGGTGTTTTGGGTCCGATTTTAAATCTGCTTGCTGTGTTTGCATGCTATTACCAATTCATTTAAAGAAACTGAGTTTTGGCCCAACATTAATATGATAATAAAATATATAGTATATATTTGAAATATCTCTTGGAATTTTGATTTTTAAGGGTTATGATGAAAACCTGTAATATAAAATGGGAAATTCTTTTATATATACTAATGTTAATTATATTATATAAATCAAAATTTTATCCTTTACTATATCTTAATAAAATTAATTAATCCTAATTAGGATACTAAAAAATTAACATTTTAGGGATTATAGTATATTTTCATTTAGGGACATGCTTTTATAAATTTATTATTATTATTATTATTATTATTGCCATTATCCTTACCATTAGCATTATTATTATCAAAGTTTTGTGTAGGAATTCGTACTTATTTCTCGGCTTAAAAAAAATATATGCTTTGCTTATATAAAACTTTAGCCGTAATCCATCCTTATTTTACAGTTTTCGACAAAGTATTTTCCTTCAGTCGAAAATATTTTAGCAGCGTACCGCCCTTATTTTACAGTTTTATGAGGATATTAGACTAACAATTGAACAACATTCCACTTTTACTTTACTATTTTCAATGAGTATTTTAATTAATTCGGAAAATTTGAGCAGCGATCCGCCCTTATTTTATAGTTTCATGATGAATGTTTTAATAATTTCCGAAAATTTGCGCAGCGTTCTGCCCATATTTCCCGTTTCAATTCAACATAATTTATTTAATTCTTAAAACATTATTTTACATGATTTTAGTCGTACTGATTAATCTTTTTCCTATGGCTATTTATTTTAACTGTTTCAACGATTTCGCTATTTTCCCCGCTACCCTTTCCTTCTCTTTGTCCTTGTGATCTATTTATGTTCATTTCATAGTTAATGAGTGCCCACTGGACTAATCAGTGTTAGTGATTTTTAGCCGATTGTTGTTAAAGATTTTAGGTCGAATTTACAGGAAATGAGTGGTGGAAGATTAGCCAAAAGACTACTTCCCCTCCTCCCAATTTCCCCTATGACGGATATTATTGACGTTTAGGCCCTGCGTTATTTACGCCGGAACCTTCACGGGCACAGGCTATTGGCAGATAAACTGTACCTACACAGCCTGAATTGTTGTGTAGATTTTGCTTTCTTGTTGTATGTTTTGGCTGTGGGCCAAAAAAGAATTGAATTAAAATTTCCGTACCAATCGGGTAAAAGTCTCGAATGCATATAATTGTTGGAAGTTCATAAATGAGCATCACAATATCATAATTTATTGTCCATAAATAACATTTTCGATCCGCATTATCATAATAAATAAACATTGTCCATCCATGGTTCATAACATTTCCAATAGTATTAGGTTATCGATCATTAAATTCATATTCATCAATGCGTTTAAAATTAATTGTAACGCCCACTAACTACAGTAAACTTGTTCAACACAAGTCTCGAAGTGAGACTGAAGGTCAATATTTCAATTAAGGCCGGAAACAATACTGCAAAGTAGAATTTAATTGTTTGCGTAAACACATCAGTATATATACCTATAATTTGGCCTTAACCTTGCGTGTTATTTTTATTGCGATTAAACAAAATTCGACCTTGAAATTATTTGTGTTATCTAAATTAAATTTTTATTAATTTCTTAATTTAAATTGGTAATTTATTTTTAACATTTTTAAATAAATTTATTCAGCTAAAAATATTTTATTTTTATTTATTTAATTCATTAATTTTTACTTTTATGTAAATGGTCATTTTACGGTCAAATTTTCTTGTTATTATGTTATTTTTTATGATGCATTTTGTATTTATTTTATTTTACTTTTATGTTTTTTGATTTTATATTTATTTATATTTCCTCAGATTTTAAAATGTTTAGTTGGTGTTGTATATTGTATTTTAAGTTATCTTGGTGCTGGGTTTTCGTGCTGTATTACTGATGCATTTAAACAATTCTCAAGGCTATTTGTGTGCTGGCCCAACATAAGATACAAAAAAGATATAAAAATGATTAAAAACATTAAAAAAAGAATTCCAAAACAACTAAAACTAACAAAATCATCAAATGTCATCAAATCAATTCCAAATTCATGAAAAACGATTATATTTTGAAAAATAACTATGAGAATTAAGCTTAAAATATAATTAGAAACTTTAATAAAAAAGAGCCACGAAAATCTGACAAATAGGGAAAAATTGATGAAATATGGTTAAAATGTGTGGGTGTTTTGTTTCACCGCATTAAAAACATGCGTGTAAAACCCCCCTATATAAGTCGATGCCAAATCGACACAATTTAATATTTAATATATATTTTTTTGTATTTGCTATTTGTCAAGAACTTTTTATAGTAAGGAAAAGTTGTTTTTATTTTTATATTATAATTATATTATAATTATCTTATCATAATTTTTATTTTTTCAAAACATCTTAGGAAAGATGAAATTTTTATATAGGAGACTCTATTTAGGTTATTACCGTAATGTTTAGGTCTATAAATGTATTGGTTATACCAAAATATTTTTTATTCAAATAATATGATTTGATTTATTTATTTTTTATTTTTGTATTTTCATCAATTTATTTAACGACAAAACAATATTAATGAAAAACAAAATGGAATAAATTTTCCTCGTATCGACCAAGTCCCATGGAAGCGAAGCTTCCATGGGACTTGACCTGTACGAGATGCCTCATGATTAAATTCTCACACGATTCATAATGACCGATTAGTCTTAATAAAAACCAAATTTGATTATCATTTGTATTATAGATATGTTGGGCTTAGAGCCAAAATTAAAACAAAAATTACCAATAAATTAAAACAAAAAATAAGAATAAGGAAAATGGTCACTGCACATATACACGCATCGCAAGCAGAGATCAAAAATAAAATAAAACATATTAATTAAAACAAAATAAAAATATAACAAAATTAATTAAAACAAATATTAATTAAAATTCTTGTAAAAGCCTACAGCTGCAGAAAGAAACATACGTGAAATGAAATAAACTGTCAAAACCTTGCAAAATAAAGTTTAGAAAAAACACAGGCAGAAGTAGAAACCAAGAAATAAAATAGCAAGGGTAAAAAGAATATCATAAGAAAATAATAATAAAAATAAAATCCAATAACATAAAAATTAAGATATCAAAAAAATAAGAAAAAATATATAAAAAATTATAAAAATAATTTGCAAATAATAAAACAATAAAAAAAAGCCCTAAAAATGACAAAAAATCGCCCATTGGTCGCACACAGACAGAAAAATACTATATAAGCAGTGACCAATTTCATTATTTTAACCTTTACAACAACTTTAAAAATCTACAACTTTCCAATTACGTATCGAATTCTATTCAATCATACTAAGTAAGAAGATATGATTTTTTAATCTTTCTTGTAATTTTATGATTTTCCGTAAATTAGATGTTCGTAACAATTAGAATTTTCTAAATGCTTTTATTTTTAATGATTTAATATATTCATTTATATATCGAGGTCCCATAAATATCATATTTATATTACGTATTGGAATAGTCGTCAAGTAGGCAGGTCGGTGATACGGCTGGTGGATTAAGTTCCCTAGTTGAGATCACGGGCCGAGCCCTCTTGAAATTTCGGTCTGTTCGCGACCGGGCCTGGTCGAAAGACACAGGACCCTCCCCGTAGGGCACCGTTAAACAACTCGCAACGGCTGATGGAAACGTAGGTTGAGGCTAGCAGAGAAAAATTAAAATTTCGGGAAGAGCGACATCAGATAGGGGTATTAGGAGCGATCGATAGGTAATTTTTTGTGTAACCTCGAAATTGTATCACGAGGGGTAGCAGTGATAGGTTAAAGAAATAAATAGAATAAAAATTTATTGTTTAATGAAATGTCTTCTCTTGTGACAGACGTAGATCGACGGAGAACTTGTAAACTACACAAATAACAGCCCGAGAGGTGGTACGATAACACCGTTAATATATCACATCATAGGTGAGGCATTAGATCAGTATCAAAAGGAGAAATCGCCGAAACACGCTAACCATCACAGATAAATCTTCTCTGAGACATTAGTTTAGTATTTCTCACGGACCATAAATAGATCACCATCGCAAACCCGATGTACGAATAATAGGTTATAGAAACTGTTATAAATAACTCTCGAATCCCAGATATTGTAAATTGATCGAAGGTCCACAAATCTTCATAAATCGTTGACGGTTTTGAGTAATAGTCAGAGATCGACCTGAAAAATGTATTTCCCACCCCATTGAGTCTTCTGTAAAACTCAAAGGTAATCCAGTTGACGTAGTCGAGTATGAAAACGAGAAAAATCAAATCCAATCGATCGTCAGAAGTGATGAACTAGTAAGCTTCGATTTACTAGTTCAAAGGCCACATTTCCTGTGTACATAGTACGAATCGAATTTGCCGAACTTAACCATAATTCGACGACAAAGTAGTTTAGGCACCGAATTTCCCGAGAAACAATAACTCACATAAACAGGAAGCCGGATGTGGATCGACATCTGACAAATCACCGCGTTCAATTTCATCCGCCCGAGATCCACATCACGCTATTTAGTTATCATTTGTATTTCTCCACACTCTAAAATTTAATATTACATCTAAATTAAATTTAACCGCAATAAAAATGTTGGTCCGATGTCCAAATGTTACGGCTATGATCGAAAATTTGTCCAATATTATCTATCCGAATTTAAACCTAATTATGAATTTAACTGGCTGTTATTATTTCTTTTTATGGTCAACATCTATATAGTTAATATTGCAGTCTATTCACCGCCTCCCCAATATATATCGACTTGGAAGCAGACGAACCCGAACCTCCCAGCTTAAACCTCACTTTGGAGAGATTAAATCTCACGCCGGACGAAATAGCCGTCCTGAGTGGCCAGGTACCATCGAACACCCACACAGCGGTGGAGCCATCAACTTCAATGAGGGAGGATCCTAGCCAGACAGTACCAATTTCTAATCACCGACCACCAAAACGTCGATGCCTACCGGTCGGCATTGATCTAGAAGACTAAACCACAGGCCTAGACGTAATTCCTTGATTCGACATGCTTTTGAACATTGCTTGCTTCCTGATGCTCCTGTTATTCCTTGTGATTTGTGTTCTTTTTTCAACACCATACCATTGTATTAGTCTTGTACTAGAAACTGTAATTCCGAATTATAATTTTAAATTTTCATATTTGTTCCTTTTTCTTAGCGAAATTAAAAATCAACATCACAATAAACCGTTGGTTGTTTAAATGTGGGAATAAATTTAAGGATTAATATCTAACCTGACGGAAATTAATAAAGTGATATATAATAAATGCTCTCACGATTCTTATTCCCAAATCCCATAAATCAGGTTTGCCTTGGACGTAATAAGATCAGTATATATCGGCCGCAAGGAACTGGGGAACGAAGGTTGTTCGGGGAGTAGTATTGGAAACAGTGCTCACCTGCTCGAATGGCATTCGGCTGTTACGCACAGTACCAACATGGTTTCGGTGATGGGTGCGTACCAGTAAACTAAAGTCATGGGGTGTGCGCGGAAAGTGAACCCTAGAATAGAGAGAGAATAGTTAGCGATGAGTAGTGTCCATTTTCATTTAGGAAAGTTTCCCCGTACACCAACAGATATTATTATTAATTATTGCCCATGATTTTTATCGAGAGAAACCACATTCATGCAAGCTAGAAAAATGTAAGTTTACAAAACTGGTTATGAAACCAGTACTTAGGTGTGGAGGTATCCGTAGTAAATGGCAGTTTTTCGGGTCCGTTCTATACTCAAAGAATCTCAACGCCAGACCCTCGGTAGAGAGCGACTGGTCACTAGAAATGCCTAAATAATACTCAAATATAAAGGAAAAATATACGACTTTGAAACGAAAGAAGAGTAATGAACATTAAAGGACATATATAATAATAAAGTGAGAAAGAAAAATTATTGTTGCAAGAGTACGTCAAGGAAAAAAGAATTCAACATCAATTCAACGTATTGCCAGCTACCATCATTTAAATAGTAACAGAATTGTAATCAGGTATTAATTGTCAATTCTGAAAATACTTGAATGTAAAATATTTTTTTATGAAAAATAATTTCATTATTACTTATAAAAGAATACGAACTTTTTTTTAAAAAAGAAAAAACTTTATTTTATCATTAATTTTAAAAGATTCTTGGGAAGCTGTGTCAGGTTCACGATGACCAAGATTAACTAGTTCGAACACTGGAAGAAACAATCAACGTGAACTATTTTAGAATGCAATTAATAATCGTAGAAATTTACCAAAAATGGAAAATATTGGAAATATCGATTTGGCAAATTATTTAAATTGTTATCCATAATTTTTAAATATCCATTAGATTTTATAATTACTTTAATTTTAATTGGTTATCGAGGAAAAACAGTCATTGGAAACCCATAGAGAAAACGAGGCGAAGCTCAAAGAAAATCCATGTTTTATTATTCAATCTAATAGCATAATTTTGTTTACCACTATTAATTTTGACTATTTTGTTTTTAATAAATACTTATTTAACGAATATTTTGTTATTATATAACCCTATTAACGAAGGCGGTTCCGGTCAAAGGAGAAATGGCTACATAGATCTTCAATAAACCGATGCCGGTTGTCCAAGAAGGGGAGAAATAAAAATTAACTTGTTCCTGAAGAAAATCATTTTACTTTAATTATATTATTCTTAGTTTATATTTAATGAGTCTCGATAATATCGCGATAACCAAATCTAACAAAAATCGTCCCAGCAAAGCCGAGAGAGAGAGACGCCAAAGATTAAAGACAGCCAGGCTAATGGGACAAATAAAGAAATCCATGTCACATATCCCAGATCAAGTTTGATCCGTTAACTCATTTTTTTTCTATTTAATAATGGATTTTTATCGTTATTTTGGAAGTCGTTTTGGAACTAATTCAAACAATTAAATAAACAATACTCGTGAAATAATCGATATTATTTCAATTAATTGATAACAATAGGAGACTCGAAATCAATTGGGCATAAATTCCTTCTATGGTAGCTCCTGAACCCAAAGGTTTTCTAGGGTATTATTTTAATAGAAACCACCCATTGAAATACATTTCCAACGTCATTTTTGACGATTATCCAATGGTTATATTTCTTGTGCGCGCATCTGTTGTGAATACCTTGGAAGTGGCTGCGAAAATCTTATCTTTGACCCATCAGGTTCCCAGCACTATAATATTATTTCAAACACGAGTTTCGATTCAATCTAAAATTTGCTCAATTATTTTAGTGCAACCAAACAATAATAAAACCCTGGACGTGCATATATAGTGGTAGCGCAGCGGTTATTTGGCTTATCCACTAATCAAAATTCAGTCGGTTTATTTTTATTTATTGTCTAAATCTTTATTTTTTATTCACCAAAATGTGTATTGATTTTAGTGAGTTCTTTATAAGCCAAACGATTTTTTCAAGTCAGTGCGCGTCACCAGCTGCTGCTTTATATCATATATGTCGGCCAATCAGTCTACCTACAGTTGGTTTTGCTATATACGACTAAAATTTCAACAGAAAGCTGCCTTTCCTTCATACCAATTGTTAAACTCTCCGTAGTTGACTTCAATTCCCATCGTTCTGATTGCCGACTAGTTCCTCGCATTCCCTTCATTAAACCAAATTACTCCCTCCAATTTTGGTTATGTTTTCGATCATTGGTTAGACACGAATGACTATCAATTCCATTAATCTCTGCCAGCTCCTGGTTCTCCTATTAGTGATATCAAAATTTCAAGTGTCAAGATCAAGGTTGTCACTGCTTGTTGAGATGGAAATCGCCCGGGGAAGTAATACCGTACATTCCTTCATCTGTTCTGACGTACGACAATTTTTACTATGGTTTATCATACTATTATCTTATCATTCTAGGTTCTGTTTATCGTCGTATTTTCTGGCTGATGTAGAAAATATCCTTATTAATTATGAGGGTGACTTCGCTATTGTTTCAGAAAATTTACGAGTATTATAAACTATTAATGCTATCATGTTTGTCATTGCTACCACCTCTATTATTACAATTTTGATTTAAGTATTTAATATTTGTCACTATTAATGATAGGTCTGTGTCTTTATTATTATTAATCTTATTATTGTTAGTGTTCTCATCGTTATTTCGGTCCTTATGGTTATTGTCACTACTACTAGGCCTAATAATGGTTTCATTATTATTAATATTGAATTTCTTATGACTGTTGATATTATTAGTGTCTCCAATATTAGTACTATCACCTTTCTTATTATATATCTTTACCTTATCCTCGCCTCTTATGGACAAGGAATTATTTATCTTAGATACTGGGGTTATTATAATATTGTAATGTACATTTTATCACTTTTGACCATCGTTCCGATAAAGCTATAACCCTATCTGAGCTTAGCGTACAGTTTATGAATTGTTTTAATTAGTTTTAGTTGAATTCGGTCCTTGCTGGGGTTCTATAAAGCTCGTTTAACTTCATTTAAGACCAAATTTAAAATAAATGCAGACTTCGAACTCCCACATTTTTAAAGGGAAATGGTTGGGACTATTCATTTAACAAAACTAATTTAAAGGAATATTTTTTAGATAAGTGGTACTACTTATTTCTTTTCAACCGATGACTCTGGTTAAATTTCATAACATTATATGATAAATAATATTCTTAATTTAAATACATTTTAATAAAATACTGAAATCATTTTAAACATTTATTTTTAAAATTTCCTCATGATTTCGATAAATCAATTTTATAGTTTCACAGTCAATACCTGTTACATGACTAATATATGAAAGTTCTATTGGGTGACATCTTCCAACAATAATCAAGCTATGTAAAGGTCCACCTAGCTTCTCATCAGAAAAATCAATTATGTCTACTAGCGAACCGGCAAATATAGATTGACTTTTTCTACCTAGTCTTGCTAACCCAATACTCATTGTATTTTCGGTCAAAATTTTATTTGGGTTACATCTTATTATGTTTAAAATTTGAGAAGCTGCATTTGAACAATTCATATATTTTGGTGGTTCATAAATTAATTTGCCTTTGATTAGGTTTTCTACACTTTGTTCTTTAACCTAAAAAAGATTAGAAAAAAAATGCTAAATAAATAAATTACTTTAATATCCAACAAACATAGCGTATGTAATCCAGAAACTAGATTCTTGCATATTTTACTGACATAACTAGTGGGTTTAAAATAATCATCCCAAAACGATATGGAAATAGTTTCACCAAAATTATACAACTGTAATCCAGAACTTCCTATTGCTGTCATTATAGATGTATTATGGATAACTTCATAATCAATATTATTCTCAACAGCTCTTAATATTAAATCTAAAATAATAAATAAAAATTAATTGCTTAACTTTAAAACCTGTATGTGTAGTTGCTGATAACGGATCGCCAACAACCAAGAGAGCTATCCTTAATCCATTCTTAGCATCATTTATTATGTCAGTTCCAGTTTCAACAATTTCTCTGTCTGCAAAGATATATTCAGCATTTGTTGATAAGAGTTTTCTTAATTCCTCAACAATATCTATTACAATGCCATCATCATTAAAAATAACGGAAGTATAGTTTTCCAAATAAATCTTATCACATGATTTTAATATATCAAATCCTCGAAGAGTTATATCCCGAATTCCACCTAGTCCTAATCCAATTAAATAAAGCATAGTATTGATAAGTAAAAGTTGAAATAAAAATAATATTTAAACAATTTTATTTAAATATTTATCAATTTTCATTATATCTTTTGAGTAGAAGAATTTTCAACATCAGTACAATTTCGTATAATGTAATTTTCTAACTTAAATTAATTACTTTGAAAAATATTTGCTTAACGTATTCAATTTAAATTTAATATTTATTTAATTGAAAATTTCACGAAAAAAAAATTTTTAAGCGTAATTCTGTCAAAATTACATGATCTTAAAATTTTCAGATTTTTAATTTATTTTAAAAAATTTCTTATAATATTATTCTGACAACAAATTACGTGATTTTTTAAGCAAAAACAAAAATAATTTGAAATTTGCATATTTCTAGGCACCTGATGGGTGAAAAGAAATAAAATTTTCGGGATCACTTTCAAGGGATTCCCACCACAGGCGCACATAAGAAGCATAATCATTGAATACCCGTCAAAAATGACGTTTGAAATGTAATCCGATGATCGGTTTCTAGTAAAAGATGAGCCATATCGACATGACTGCTAATATGTAGTGTGATTTTAAGCATTTTCAGCTCAAGGTTCCACCAAAGATGCCCGAGATACCCGAATTTCTCAAATTTCCAATTGTTTTAAAATTCCGATTTTTCTAATTATCCCATTTGGTAAATATGGAATATTAGAAACTTTAACAAGTTTCTAATTTACTCATAGTGGCTTTTGCTGAAAATGCATAAAAAAACACTACTTGAATATTGGGAGATTCCTATTTTTAAAATTTAAAAATATTAATAATTAAAAATTATAAATCTAATAAATTTCAATTTTTTTAATTATTGCATAAAGGGAATTTCAAAAGCACACAAAGCGAAACATGAAAGAACTAAAATTCATAATCTTTTGATTCATAATAAAAAACAAACCTCAGGTGAAGATCTTCAATCTTCAAAGATTGTATCTTCAATATTAAAACCTTGCATTCCATAATATCCAAATGATAAAGTTGTAATTCCAACAGGTTGAACCCATCTTTTTTCATTATAATTATGCAATATTGGTTTTAAAGATTTTTCAAGATAAATTTCATAATTTTTTAATCTAATGTTATGAATTATTTCAACTTGTTTTCAGATTTACTTTCCCCACAACTTTTAAAATCATTAAATTTTATTTTTTTACTTACAGATTTTTTAATTACTTTATTTTTATTTTATTCACCCTTAATGATATTTAATGCATATTGTTTTGATCTGATAGCAACAACACTTAATATTGGATTTCCAGGTTTTTCATCTTTATATATAAATAATTCACCAGATTCATTTATTAAATCATTTAATTTTACATCTTTTTTAATTTCTTCAAATAAATCTTGATAAACTCCACAATTTTTATCTCGTTTAATTTCTAAAAACTGTTGGGCCAGCACACAAATAGCCTTGAGAATTGTTTAAATGCATCAGTAATATAGCACGAAAACCCAGCACCAAGATAACTTAAAATACAATATACAACACCAACTAAACACTTTAAAATCTGAGGAAATATAAATAAATATAAAATCAAAAACATAAAAGTAAAATAAAATAAATACAAAATGCATCAAGAACCGCACGAAGTTTACATAAAAAATAACATAATAACAAGAAAATTTGACCTTAAAATGACCATTTATATAAAAGTAAAAATTAATGAATTAAATAAATAAAAATAAAATATTTTTAGCTGAATAAATTTATTTAAAAATGTTAAAAATAAATTACCAATTTAAATTAAGAAATAAATAAAAATTTAATTTAGATAACACAAATAATTTCAAGGTCAAATTTTGTTTAATCGCAATAAAACTAACACGCAAGGTTAAGGCCAAATTATAGGTATAAATACTGATGTGTTTTCCCAAATTTTCAACTACTACTTTGTAGTATTAATTTCAACCAAATTTAAGATGCACATTTTTTATAAATCTTACTTTGTTGTGTGATTTTTTTTCAGATATTTTCAGATCATTAATCTACAGTTATCAATATTTTCAGGTTATTAATCTACAGTTATGTTTTGTAGCAATATTTTCAGGTTATTAATCTACAGTTATGTTTTGTAGCAATATTTTCAGGTTATTAATCTACAGTTATGTTTTGCAGCAATATTTTCAGATTGTTAATCTACAGTTATGTTATTTTGGTTTATGTACATCGATGCCCGATTTAAAATTTGTTTATATGAATGCCAAATATACAGTTTATGCGTCGAGACTTTTGCCTAATTCATGTGGTAATTTATTTTTTCTATTATTTTATTTTTGGTGGCCCACAGCCAAAACATAACGCAAGATAGAAAAATAAAACACACTATCGAACTGTGTAAGTGCGTGTAAAATCGCCAATAGTTCGTGCCCGTGAAGGCCCCGGCGTGCGGAACGCAGGAGCCGAAACGTCAATATTATCCGTACATAGGGGAAATCGGAGGGTAAATGAGTAGTTTATTGGCTACTCCTTCACCATCCGTTTCCTGTAAAATTGACATAAATTTTTAACAACAATCGGCTCAAAATCTCTAACACCGAGTAGTCCAATGGGCACTCATTAAATATAATATGAACATACATAGATCTTAAGGACAAAGAGAGGGAACAGGTAGTGGGGAAAATTGCGAAATGGTTGCAACAGTTAAAATGAATAGCCATCGGAAAAAGATTAATCCGAACGACCAAAATCATGAAAAATAATGTTTTTAAATAAGAATGAAATAAATTAATTTGAGTTGAGGCGGAAAATAAGGGCGGGACGCTGCTCAAATTTTCCGAATTGATTCAAATACTTAACAAAAATAGTAACGTAAAAAGGGAACGCGTAAAATAAGGGTGGAACGCTGCTCAAATTTTCCGAGTCAATGAAAATACTTTGTTGAAAACTGTAGAATAGGGATGAACCGTAAAATAAGGGCGGAACGCTGCTAAAATTTTCGAATTTACAAAATACTTTATCGAAAACCGAAAAATACAGATGGATTACGGCTAATGTTGTATATCAATAAAAAAATTTTAACGCTGAGGAATAAGGACGGATCCCTACAAAATCTTAATAATAATAACGATAATGATAAGAGTAATGGTAATTATAATAATAATAATAATAATAATAATAATAATAATAATAATAATAATAATAATAATAATAATAATAATAATAATAATAATAATAATAATAATAATAATAATAATAATAATAATAATAATAATAATAATAATGATAATAATAATAATAATCATGGTATATGTAGTAATGATGATAATAATTATGATTATAATAATAGTGCTAATTATCATAGTAGTAATAACAATAAATATAATGGTAGTTATAGTAATAAAAATAATAATAAAGGTAATAGTAGTAACAATTAAGAAAGGTAATATATATATAATAGTAACAATGATGATGCTAGTAATAATAATAGGGAACATTGTAGTTATAATAGGGATAAGAGTAAGAGAGCTAGTGTGTGAATATTTAACATAACAAAGGGTGTACAGGCCAAAGAATAATCATCAACACGGACGACGATAAGAAGGACTATGGGAATGGACATAACAATGAATGATATGAGAGTATAGGTTAACCTTTGAAAGAGATAGGAAACTAATGGGACCTAAAAATCGAAATCGAGCACAGGCCTTCTATCGGCAGCTCGTTGGACCCATGGATCGTTCGGTCAATTATAGCTTTAGCAATAGCGCTCACTTTTTGCGGACTATATACCCACTCGAACACAGTTCCAACGTTGCTTAGCAATGGGTGCCGAGTGGTAAGCGAAGAATATTTGTATGGGGTTGTCTGGGTAACAACCATATAGTTTCAAAATATCAACACCCAGAAACCCACCAAAACATTGAGTCGGTATCCATTAAATGTAAAGAAATTCTATCTTTAAAATATGGTTGTAATATATCATAATACATTTGTAATTTTGATAATTCTAGAATACTGAATCCAACATACATTGGTTAATTATTTGTTTTGGTATAACTTCCAATCTCAACAGCAACAAAATCTTTCACAATCTTTAAATGTTGGTCTTGAATATTTTATTAAATCTTGAGGATTATCTGTAAATAACGTTATATTTACATATATATTTATATTTGCCATAGTTTTACAAAAGACAGAATTATTTAATAATTTATACAACATTTTAACAAATTCATCCTTGTTTGATATGTTTTTTATCCCCAATAAAACTTTTCATAAATGGTTTTTGTTCAAAACTAATAATATTATGAACTTTTTTCAACTTCATTTCATTGTAAAGTTATATAATGTGCTGGGCATTGATGGGTAATAAAAAATATTATTGAAGCCTAAGGGTTAACTAATCCCCACCCACCGCCTGCATAAGAAATTTAACCGCTAGCCACCAGTCAAAAATTGACGCTGGTACTGTGTGCTAGTGGGTTGAATAATAGCAAATGGTGAGCCTCTTTTCAAAGACTGCCAATACCCTAATATTCGTTTGGGTTCATGAGCTGTCATAGAAGACGTCATGCTCTGATTTTACATGGTTCCCATCTCAATTATTTAACTGTTTTAAACTTTCTAGTATTAACCAAAATTAAACAACAAGAACTCTATTATTAATAATTTAAAGTCAACAACAATAAACAAAATATCACAATTAATATGTCTTAATCGTGGTCACTCAAATCCCATTCGATTTGAGTATGTGACCCACCATACGAGCCTTATTGAGTTTGTATTGTCTTTCGCTCTCCTTCTTGCCAGGCCGATTTCGTTGTCGATTTCTCTTTGGCACTTCTTCTGGCTGGCGCGAGGTTTCAGGAGTGAGTATTTTCACTCCAATGTCTTTTCCGACAAAATTTCGAATAACTATCGTCGCTTGCTCGGCAGATAGTTGAATTCCGCGTTGAACGAGTCCAGCTCGGATCTCGTCTTACAGTTTGATGACCATTATCTCACTGTCTTGTGACTGTATTTTTCGTTCGGCTTGTGTTAACACCTCTTCTTTTTGTGACAATTTTGTTTTAGAGATTCAATCTCGACTCTCAATTTTGTTACTTCTTCAGGCCGGAGCCACGTTTCCTCTATGCGCTTGCTTCCGCGTACTAGTGCTTCGGCTCTTTGATTTTGGACCATCGCTTCTTGATGATACTGGGCGATGTGTTTTCGGAAGCGTTCAATCATTTTTCTATTTGGTTCCACTGAAATAAATGATGAATTGGGAATGTCTATATCTATTAATACTTGGTTACAATTAAGTTTGGGCAAGATAAATTTCCAAAGTTTATTTATGAAATATAATTAAAACATTCGTCTAGGGATCTTATTATACCGCATGGATGAGAGAAGGGATGAGGAAAGCTATAAGTTTTCCGCTTTATAATTTTTGGGAAGGTCTATACAACAGTGCTCGTATACATGACACATAGCCAATGAAGTGGGAACACTGTTGGGGACACCCTGCGTTACCTCTTATTTTCAACAAAGTCAATCATTCTAATGATGAAATAATAGCAACAACAATATTAATGATAATGACAATTATAATTATAGTATTAATATCAATAAGAATAATAATAATAAAATAATAATAATATTATTAATTGTAATAATAATAATAATAATAATAATAATAATAATAATAATAATAATAATAATAATAATAATAATTATAATAATAATAATAATAATAATAATAATAATAATAATAATAATGAAAATAATTATAGTTTATAATACTGGTGAGTTTCTGGGCGTTGATATTTTGAAACTATATGGTTGTTACCCAGACAACCCCATACAAATATCTTTCGCTTACCACTCGGCACCCGTTGCTAAGCAACGTTGGAACTGTGTTCGAGTGGGTAGATCGTCGGCAAAAAGTGAGCACTATTACTAATGCTATAATTGACCGAACGACCCATGGGTCCAACGAGCTGCCGATAGAAGGCCTGTGCTCGATTTCAATTTTTAAGTCCCATTAGTTTCCTATCTCCTTCAAAGGTTAACTTGTACTCTCATATCATTTATCTTTATGTCCATTCGCTTAGTCCTTCTTATAGTTGTCCGTATCGATGATTTTTCTATGGCCTGTAAACCTTCCGTTATGTTAAATATTCACACATTAGCTCTCTTACTCTTATCCCTATTATAGCTACTATGTTACCTATTATTGATACTAGCATTATCATTGTTACTATTATATGTATTAACTTTATTAATTGTTACCGCTATTACATTTATTATTATTCTTATTACTATAATTACCACTATATTTATTATTATTACTACTATTATTATCATTACTATTATTATTATCATAATTATTATAATTATCATTATAAGTAGCATGATCATTATTATTATCATTATTATCCTCATTATTATTATTATTATTATTATTATTATTATTATTATTATTATTATTATTATTATTATTATTATTATTATTATTATTATTATTATTATTATTATTATTATTATTTTTATTATTATTATTATTATTGCCATTATCCTTACCATTAGCATTATTATTATCAAAGTTTTGTGTAGGAATTCGTCCTTATTCCTCAGCTTTATAAAAATATTTTACTTATATAAAAATTTAGCCGTAATCCATCCGTATATTATAGTTTTCGATAAATTATTTTTGTTAATTCGAAAAATTTTAGCAGCGTTCCGCACTTATTTTACAGTTTTATAAGGATATTATAAGTAGTGGGATACCAGCCCTCTAGGTCAGAGGCCCTCTAGCTCACATACCCCCTCTCCCCCGGCAAAATTTTTTTTGCGCAAAGTTTAAAAGTAAAATTTTTTTAGAACAAAGACAATGACTCATTCAAGGTCATTGAAACAAAGACCATGACTCACCAAAAAATTTTCAAGGTCATTTAAACAAAGACCATGACTCATTCAAGGTCATTGGATGACTCATCGTATTTTTCAAGGTCATTTAAACAAAGACCATGACTCATTCAAGGTCAATGGATGACTCATCAATTTTTCAAGGTCATTTAAACAAATACCATGACTCATTCAAGGTCAATGGATGATTCATCAAAATTTTTCAAGGTCATTGGATGAGTCATCAAATTTTTTCAAGGTCATTCAAAAGTAGGTCAAGGTCACGGAATTTTTAAACATTTTTTAAATTTTAATTTACTACTTATAAAAATAAGTAGTAAATATTTTATAAATTAATTTTATTATTATTATTAATATTTCTATTATTATTAATATTATTATTATTATTATTATTATTATTATTATTCTATTATTATTATTATTATTATTATTATATTATTATTATTATTATTATTATTATTATTATTATTATTATTATTATTATTATTATTATTATTATTATTATTATTATTATTATTATTATTATTATTATTATTTATTATTATTATTATTATTATTATTATTATTATTATTATTATTATTATTATTATTATTATTATTATTATTATTATTATTATTATTATTATTATTATTATTATTATTATTATTATTATTATTATTATTATTATTATTATTATTATTTATTATTATTATTATTATTATTATTATTATTATTATATTATTATTATTATTATTATTATTATTATTATTATTATTATTATTATTATTATTATTATTATATTATTATTATTATTATTATTATTATTATTATTATTATTATTATTATTATTTTTCAAGGTCATACAAAAGTAGGAAAAGGTCATTTAAAAGTAGGTCAAGGTCATTCAAATTTTTTTTTCAAAATTTTTTCTATGTTGAAAAGTACATATATTTTCAAGGTCATTCAAAAAATTTTTCAAAATTTTGTCTATGTTTATAAGTACACGATTTCCTATGTCACCGCTAGACCAAAAAAGATAGAATATTTTTCGAAATTTTTTCAAAATTTTTTCTATGTTGAAAAGTACACGATTTCCTATGTCACCGCTTGACCAAAAAGATAGAATATTTTTCGAAATTTTTAAAAATTTTTTCTATGTTGAAAAGTACATATATTTTTCAAGGTCACGGATTTTTTAATCACTTTTTAATTATAATATATCTACTTACTTTTATAAGTAGTATATATTTTGTAAATTTAATTTTATTATTATTTTTTATAAATATTATTATTTTATTATTATATTTTATAAATATTATTATTATTACTATTTTTATTTTTATTATTATTATTATTATTATTATTATTATTATTATTATTATTATTATTATTATTATTACTATTATTATTATTATTATTATTACTATTTTTATTACTATTATTATTACTATTATTATAAATATTATTATTATTAATATTTTTATTATTATTAATATAAATATTTTTATTATTCTTATTATTATTATTATTAATAGTATTAGTTTTATAATTATTATTATAAATATTATTATTTTTATTATCATTATTATTATAAATATTATTATTTTATTATTATTATTATTACTGTTGTTATTATAAGTATTATGATTATTATTATTATGATTAATATTATTATTTTTGTTATTATTATAATTTTTATTATTATTAATATTATTATTATTATTTTTATTATTAATATTTTTTATAATTATTTTATTATTATTATTGTTTTTATTATTAACATTTTTTATAATTATTTTATTATTTTTATTATTATTATTGTTATTATTATTTTTATTATCATTATTTTTATTTTTATTATTATTATTATTTTTATTATCATTATTTTTATTTTTTCTATTATTATTACAAGTTAATATAATTTACTATTTATTTTTATAAGTAATGTTTTAATATTTATTATTATTATTATTATTATTTTCAATCTTATTGGATGAGTCATAATATTATTTCAAGGTCATTTAAAGTATGTCAAGGTCATTTAAAATTTCACAAGGTCTTAGTATTTTTAAACATTTTTATATAAATTTACTACTTATTTTTATAAGTAATGTTTTAATATTTATTATTATTATTATTTTCAAGGTTATTGGATGAGTCATAATATTATTTCAAGGTCTTTAAAAGTAGGTCAATGTCATGGTATTTTTAAACATTTTTAATTTTAATATACTACTTATTTTTTATAAGTAGTGTTTTAATGTTCTTTAATTTTTATTCTATTAGTATTATTATTATTACTATTATTATTATTATTATTATTATTATTATTATTATTATTATTATTATTATTATTATCATTATTATTATTATTTTTATTATTAATATTTTTTATAATTATTTTATTATTATTATTGTTTTTATTATTAACATTTTTTATAATTATTTTATTATTTTTATTATTATTATTGTTATTATTATTTTTATTATCATTATTTTTATTTTTATTATTATTATTATTTTTATTATCATTACTTTTATTTTTTCTATTATTATTACAAGTTAATATAATTTACTATTTATTTTTATAAGTAATGTTTTAATATTTATTATTATTATTATCAATCTTATTGGATGAGTCATAATATTATTTCAAGGTCATTTTAAAGTATGTCAAGGTCATTTAAAATTTCACAAGGTCTTAGTATTTTTAAACATTTTTATATAAATTTACTACTTATTTTTATAATTAATGTTTTAATGTTTTTTAATTTTAATTTTATTATTATTATAATTTTCTCAAAGTCATAATATTTTTAGTCATTTTTAAATATAAATTTACTACTTATTTTTATAAGTAATGTTTTAATATTTATTATTATTATTATTTTCAAGGTTATTGGATGAGTCATAATATTATTTCAAGGTCATTTAAAAGTAGGTCAATGTCATAGTATTTTTAAACATTTTTAATTTTAATATACTACTTATTTTTTATAAGTAGTGTTTTAATGTTCTTTAATTTTTATTCTATTAGTATTATTATTATTATTATTATTATTATTATTATTATTATTATTATCTTATAAGTAGTGTTTTAATGTTTTTTAATTTTAATTTTATTATTATTATTATTATTATTTTCATTATTATTTTAAATAAATTTTCAACAAAGTATATAAAATTAATATTGAATAGAAAAAGTTTGTTCAATTGTGGTTCATAGTATACAGGGATAGAACAATTGTAAATGTTTGTAAAAAGTTAAAGAAAAATTTTATATTTTTAAAAAAATATGTGCAAATAAATATCAAAACTAATTATGGTTCAAATGTGTGTGTTAAACCATCGATATGTTACAGTGTTTATGGAAAAACTTTAATGAAAATATGTGTAATTTTTCAACAATTTATGAAATATTTATTTTATGGCTAATAATGTGTATGTGTTAAATCATAAAAATAGTTCAATATTTATGTAAAGTTTGAGATTGTTAAGAAAATGTATATAATTTATGATACACACGTGTTTTTTGATTGAAATATGTGTGTTTGTTTTACCGATATAAGAAAAACTATGGACAATTTTTAAGAAAATACACGTAATTTATGATTATAATGGGATTAGAATTTGATTAAAGTTGTGAGAAAGTTGTTAAATTTGAGATAAAACTGATTAATTTGTAAATAATGTTATTATTTTGAAGAAATTTTAAAATAAGACCTTCAGTAAATTGGTACGAAAATGGTAGTTATTGAGTAATACTTATTAAAATTACCAAAGTTTTATAATTTTTGACAAGTCTTGATAGATCTTTAATAAAATTTGTTAGTACTTTGAATAAGAATTAAAAAAAAAAGTTTCAACACAGTAGCAAATCGTAAAGAAACTAGTACTTATCAGTTAATTAAATTAACTAAGTTGTAAAATAATTGAAAAAATTTGTTAGATTTTTTAAAATTTTAAGATTGTTAGTTAATTGTTCTAGGTACTTGTTGAATAAAGATTAATGTATTTTATCAACAGCTCATAGTTTTTAATCGTACAATTTCTCTTCATTCCTGGAAATAATCGTAAATATTTAAATTATTCAGAAAATTGTCAATAAAAAACATAAATAATAGGTAACCAAATATTTTTAAATACTAGTCAATTTTAGTTTTTAATTTAATTACAAATATAATAATAATAAAATAAATACTTGTATACAAATAGTTATATGAATCAATCAATTTCTTAGAACTGAAATCTTATCGATATATTCTGATTAACCTTAAATCAATGAAAAAAGTAACAATTTTCCAAAGTATTTTATAAATTCAACCAACTCAATCCCCCTTTAAAAAAAAATACTATAAATTCGACTCTCAACCAATCATTCCTCTTCAAATGTCATTTTTCACTCCATTATACCAACTATATTCATAATTTTTATAAAAGCCTATCAAGTAGATAATATTAACCTTTTGAATACATATATTCATTCCAGTAAATTTCTTTAGAAATATTATAAATTCCTCTCTTGACCAATCATTTTCCATCAAATAACAATATTTCCAGCCATATTAAATATTTTTCATAAAAAAAAAAAATCATAAAAAATACCAATTTAGATAATATTTACCATTTAAATAACAATATTTAACCACTCAACCCCCTTAAAAATGACAACAAACTTGTTAATTGACTATTTCTCACTAAAGTAATTCCACTCTAGACCAATCATTTCCAATCAAATAACACTTACCCCTACCCTACCAACTATATTCATTATTTTTTATAGAAATCACCCTTTAAATAACGATATTTAACCGACTCAGTACCTTAAAAATATCAACAAATCTGTTCTTAATCGATTATTTCCTTAAAATATCATAAATTTTCTTCTTAGCCAATTGTTTCTCACTAAAATAAAATAAAATTTACTCTCAACCAATCAATTCTCTTTAAATGACATTAATCCAAGCTATATTCATTATTTTCATAAAAAATCACCGACTTATATCGATATTCAACCGAATAAGATCCTTAAAATCCATCATTCGGATCATATTTACTATATGTATTCAACCAATCAAATTCCCACTTAAAATTATCATAAAAATCTGAATTTTACCAATAAAAATAAATTTTCTTTAGTATTACAAAATTGTTATCGATACCCAACATTTTCCGTTGAAAAATCACCACAATTTGATTCTGGCAAAAAATTCTATCAAATAAAAAATTCATCAAAAATGACTAAAGTCGAATAAAGTCTGTTTCCGACATAAATTAAATTATTGTAAAATATATATCATGTTGCTCAAATAATTAAAATTAATCAGTAAATCAAGTATAAATTCAATAAAAATTACCAGTCAACCCATAGAGATATATCAATGATTTTCATAAGTATACTGATAACCACACTGAGCATTGTCTTAAAAATCTCTAATTTATACTACTTTTGTGATTGATATCCATGAAATCAATAAAATTGAAAAATGAAAGTAATTATTGACCCCCTTTTTTACACTGTAAAATCAATTAAAATCTTAGGTTTCACTAAAATATTTTTAAAAATTAACTGATTTAATCAACTATTTAAATAGAACATAAAATTATAATTAAAATATCATTAAATCTATCAGTCAAATTTGATTCTAATTCTTAAATAATTATCTTAAATAGATGTTTCATAAACATTTTGATCCTAAATTTAACTTTTATTTAAAATAATCCTAAAATCAAGTCAAATCTAATAAATTTTCAAGAAATTAAGTGTCTAAAATTATAGATTTACCCTAATTTCTTCAATAATTTCATTTAAAACATAATCAAACCCTAAATCCATTAAAATTCAAAAGAAAACCATAAATTCACAAAGATGATTAAAATTTACTAAAATAAATACATCGTAAAACTAGATATCACTTAAATTATCATAAAATTTCCCTAAAAGCTCTAATTGATTTACATAGCCTAAAATTATTTTATTTTTGTCGAATACAAATTTTCAGTGAAGAAGTAATATTGGTGAGAGAGTACATTAAGTGACTAAAATCGGTGAAATTACTGAAAAAAGTGGGATAGTTAAAGATATCTACTAAATAGATGAAATATCAATTGCTATATTAAACACTTACAAAGGTAATATACTTTGAATGGAGAAAATATACATCAAAGGGGAAAATATTCGTTGAAGAGGAAAAAACATTCATTGAATAAAGAAAACATTAATTGAAGAGAGAAAATATTCATTAAAGAGGAAAGCAATCATTAAAGTGAGAAAATATGAATTGAAGCTAACAAATATTCAGTGAATCGAGAATTGCTTATAATAAATTAGACGGTAAATTTCTCAATAATGAGATGAAATATCAATTAAATATTGGGAAATACTTTAAACGGAGTCTGAATTATTCACTGATCAACAAATATACTTAAAAGATGAAAATATTCACTGAAAATGAATTGTACATTAAGAGTGGATGAATTACTATTATATTCAATTAAAACTTTTTAACAATTGAGTAGATTTTGTCGGTTAATTATATTTAAATAGGGATATATATATATTTTTTGATGGACACTTATGGACGGAGAAATAGTTATTAAAAACAATAACCGCGCGCGCGTATACTAATCCGGTGAATATATACAAATCCAACAAATATATCGATAAGCGTAATGAGTCATGGTCTTTGTTTCAATGACCTTGAATGAGTCATGGTCTTTGTTTAAATGACCTTGAAAAAATATGATGAGTCATCCAATGACCTTGAACGAGTCATGGTCTTTGTTTAAATGACCTTGAAAAAATATGATGAGTCATCCAATGACCTTGAATGAGTCATGGTCTTTGTCTTAAAATTTTTTTGTACTTTTGGACTTAGAAAAATTTTCTCTCAGCGGGGGGGGGGGTAGTGTGCTGGAAGTGACATGTGCTGGAGATGACACATCCCACTACTTGGGAAGTTGCTTTGATTGATTTTACTTTTGTGTATAAAACATTTCCGTTTTATAGTAATTCTTCCCTAAGTTATGAAACGATGAAGAGTGTTACTGAAATAAAATATTTGAAAATAAATAATCAAAATGAAACTTATGAATTAATAAATCCTAAACATATCCCTGATGTTGATGTTTTTATTGAAAGATATGAGAACTTGGTTATTGTCTGTCCACATGTTCCATTGAAAGTAACGTTCCCTGACATTCAACATGCGTTTAGTTTTGGGTTAAAATCTATATCCGTCATTAATGAAGATGATCATTGTCGATTAAAATTACCAAAATTTACAGATTATGGTGTTATTGAACAATTCGGGATAATTATAAGTTATGAAGAAAAAACCAATATTTGAAAAATATTTTGAAAATAATTTACTCATAAACACTGAATGTTAGCTTCAATTCATATTTTACGTTATTCAATGATTGTTTTCCCACTTCAATAAATATTTTTCTCTCTAATGAATAATTTCTCTCAATGAATATTTTCCTCTTCAATGAATTATTTCTCACTTTAATGAATATTTTCTCACTTTAATGAATATTTTTTTTCTTCAATGAATATTTTCTTCTTCGATGTATATTTTCTTCATTCAAAGTATATTACCCTTGTAATATATCAATTGATATTTCATCTATTTAGTAGATATCTTTATCTATCCCACTTTTTCCAGTAATTTCAACGATTTTAGTCACTTAATATACTCTCCCATCAATATTACTTCTTCACTGAAAATTTTCTTTATAGAATATAATCTCTACTAATTAAAATTCCATTTGTTAACTTGTTATTGACTTGTCATTTTCAATGAAAATTTAATAAACTTTTGATAAATTTAATTACAACCTTCAATAGATTAGGTTGTCCTCGACAAAAATAAAATAATTTTAGACTATGTAAATCAATTAGAGCTTTTAGGGAAATTTTATGATAATTTTAATAATATCTAGTTTTACGTATTTATTTTAGTAAATGTTAATCGTTTTTGTGAATTTTATGGTTTTGTGTTGAATTTTAATGGATTTAGGGTTTGATTAGGTTTTTAATGAAATTATTGAAGAAATGATCTATAAATTTATAAATCTATAATTTTAGAAACACTTTATTTCTTGATAATTTATTAGAATTGACTTGATTTTAGGATTTTTTTATATGTTAAATTTACGAACAAAATGTTTATGAAACATATATTTATGATAATTATTTACCAATTTGACAGATAGATTTTGAATAGTAAATGATATTTTAATTATAATTTTATGTTCTATTTAAAAAGTTGATTAAATCATTTGATTTTTAAAAATATTTTAGTGAAACCTAAATTTTTAATTGATTTTTACAGTAAAAAAAGGTGGTCAATTAATTACTTTCATTTTCTATTTTTTTTATTTTGTGTATTTCAATCACAAAAGTAGTATAATTTAGAGATTTTAAGAGGATGCTCAGTGTGGAAATCGTTGAATTATATCTATTGGTTGACTGGTAACTTATTGAATTTATACTTGATTTACTGAATAATTTTAATTATTTGAGCAATATGATATATATTTTATGATTTTACAATAATGTAGTGAAATTTAATTTATGTGGGAAACATAGATTTTATTCAATTTTAGTCATTTTTGACGAATTTTTTATTTGATAGAATTTGTTGCCAGAATAAAATTGTTGTGATTTTCCATAGAAAATGTTGGGTATCAATAACAATTTTGTAATAAGTTAAAGAAAATTTATTTTTATTGGTAAAATTCAGATTTTTATGATAATTTTAAGGGAATTTGATTGGTTAAATACATACAATAAATATGATCAAAATGATGAATTTTAAGGGTATTTTAAGGGATTTATTCTGTTGAATATAGATTTCCATATGAATTTTACTTGATATGGTTTTATGAAAATAATGAATATACTTGGTATAGTGTGGGGAAAAAGTAATTTGAAGGGAAATGATTGGTTAAGAACAAATTTGTTGATATTTTTAAGGGGATTAAGCCGGTTGAATTTTGTTATTTTATGGGTAAAATATTATCTAAATGATGATTTTTATGAAAAATAATGAATTAAAATGGAAGAAATAATGTCTTTTGATGATAAATGTTTGGTTGAGGGTAAAATTATGATATTTTAGGGGGAAAATGATTGGTTAAGAAGATAATTTATAATCTTTTAAGGGGAAATGACCGATTACGAACAGGTTTGTTGATATTTTTAAGAGGTTTAGTCAGTTGAATTTTGTTATTTTAGGGGGAATGATTGGTCAAGTGATGAACTTATGATCGTTTAAGAGGATTTCAAGAAATTATTCATATTTATTATCCATTGTCCCCTGAAAGGTGGATTGATTGTATTAATGATGAAAAGTCTATTTATTCAGACAAAGATCTCATATGTGCTCTATTCATTTGTGCAATTGAAGATTAAAGAATTGTCGATGTATGGTTTGAATATTGTCAATTTATGTTAGGATATTTAACTGATAAAGAAGAAATTAGACAAAGTTTTATAGTTAGTATTGCTCAAGTTGGGACTCATTTAACCAAAGTATACTTAATATGGGGACTTATCTTATTTATATAAAGTCACTTTTTGTAGATGATGATAGTAATGAACAAAAGGAACGAATATATAAATTATATTTAAGCCAATTATCTCTTTTTACAAAGTAATGATGAAATATTAAAAGAATTTCTTGAGTGGAATCAAGAGAATAAGGAATGGGAAAATAAAATCCAGCAAATTCCATTAAAAGAATTCAAAGAAAGTCAAACATTATTAAAATATTTAGGATGCTCAATAAATGATTTTTATCAATGGATAGAATTTCAATTTTATTATGAAATGACTTGGGAAAATCAAAGTTCTTATTGGCATATAGATCACACATTGCCAGTTTACCTAAATTTCAAAGGAAAAATTTAAAGAAAAATTAAATAAAACTTTTATACAAAAAAATGTAAAAATTTGATGATAAATTGAAAGGAATTAAAAAATTATATTTTAAGAATATTCTGGAAAATTCCTTGTTTTACCGTATCAAAACACACACACGGAAAATCGTGGTATATAAGGCAGTGCTGGATAGACAAATCTCAGTATTATTCTTTGAGTACATTTCTATTAGTACAGTGCATTTTTCTTTTACTTTATATTATTTCTCAAGCTACCAATTGATATTTTATTGTAAAATTTTGTGCAACTCAAAAGTATCAAAAGCAAAATTTGTTATTTTATTTTTGTTTTATGTTATCATTATGATATTGTCATACAATTAAATTTATAGTAATTTTATTTAATTTTTCTTTTTATCATTTTTGACGTGAATTAGTGATGAATTAGGATTTCATTTCAGCTCGAACCTTCATCACGAGGAATAACTTTCGAAAATTTTAATAAATTTTATTTTTACTTGCATAAAAGTCATTAAAATGAAATCTTTGTTACCCCGGATCGAACCGGTGGTTGGCGGGGAACCCGTGGTGAAGGCGTCGCTGGAACCGCTCAGTATTCTCCCTTTCCAAATCCTTTCGCCCAACCCTCGAAAGAGCACTGTTGAGGTCCTTGGAAAGGTCAAAAATATAAAGGACAACAAATGACAGTACGAAAAACACATAGAGAAGTTGACGAAAGTAATGGGATCGTGGCCCGCTAGCTCAGTGGCCAGCTGGCTCACATACCCCCCGGCAAAAAAGAAATTTTCTAATTTTAAAAGTACAAATTTTTTGTAGAATAAAGACAATGGCTCATTTAATGGCATAGGATGAGTTATAATACATTCTCAAGGTCATTTAAACAAAGAAAATGACACATTCAAGGTCATAGGGTGAGTCATAATAATTTCTCGCGGTCATTTAAACAAAGACCATGACTCATTCAATGAAATTGAATGAGTCATAATAATTTTTCAAGGTTATTTAAAACTAGGCCAAGGTCGTTGGATGACTCATCATATTTTCAAGGTCATTCAAATTTTCTCAAGGTCCTAGTATTTTTAAACATTTTTTAATTTTAATTTACTACTTATTTTTATAAGTAGTGTTTTAATATTTTTTAATTTTTATTCCATTACTTATTTTTATAAGTAATTTTTTATTATTATTATTAATATACAATAAAAAACCAATACATATACAACAAAAACTTTTATTATAAAGAAATAATTCTACTATAGTAATATTGTCGAAGAGCTTTATTCAAAGCCCATTCCACATACCTCCAATATCGGGCAGCGCAGCAATGACATCCATCACCACATGAATATTCAGGTTCCATATCTTTGACATTTTGTTTTGTTCGATATCCCATAGGAACTCGTCGATTACGGAAAATATCCATATTGATGTATGATTGAATATCAAATCTGGAATTATTGATGCTGGCTTATCCATAATTTCATGTATATCTGGATAATAGAATTCCAGACGTTCTTTAATAACTTTAAAATAATCATCTACAAAATAGTTAATAATAATAATGGTAATTATTAATTACCATAATGTTTAATTTCATTCATAGCTTGAACTGCACTAGGTACATCCATTTTAATGATAAAAAATTGAAATAACAATTACTTTTATACTAATTTAGACCAATGAGAAGTTAAACACACAACCTTTTAGCTATAAACAATAAATATTAATTTATACAGATTTGAAAATGATTAAAGAAATTTTAATAATAATATTAGTTTTTAATATGGTCAACTCAATAGTTGTAACCGTTCAAGGTAAAAATTCAACAAGATGCGTACAACAGCAGTATTGATGGATATTTTGTATATGATAGATAGGCCTAGATATTTGAAAACTCCAGTCAAAAGATTATCTGAAAGAATGAGTAATTTATAAGTCCGATTTGAACTCACATATGAGACTTTAAAAAGAGCTAAAAACAAATTATATTATGATATTCTATATCTAAATAAGACTATTGGTATTATTAAAAATGAATTAAGAAAATCAATATTAAAATTGAATGAAAATCGTAAACTTAATGAAAAAAATGATGAATCAAGCTCAATATAGAATAAAATTTTATTCTAATAAAACATCTGATTAGTTCAATCGTATAATGAAAGAAGTTCAACAACCGGTTAACAAATTGAAAGAAGTTCAACACCCAGTTAACAGTGGCAACAAATCGTCATTGCCATTTCCAATATATATTTTTACATATTTTCTTAATATTGCAACTTAAATGCATGATTCTGATTAGTCGAATATAGTATAAATAAGCTTACACTTTCAAATATTTTTATAAAATGCCAGAAACTAAATTTTTTATAACTTTGTTGAATGAGCTGGTTTCTAATAACAGAGAAGAAGATGATATCATCAAAATATAAAATTCATGGTAAACTGTACCGAGAAAATCGTAGAAGACATCCCATTTGATTATGAAAAAATTCTCAATTTGCCAACATTGGAGAGAAAGAAGTCATTCCAATCAATATTTAGTTACATTTTCGATGAAAATAAAATATGGATGTGAATAATAGTAGGATTAATGTATATGAAACACATGATATTGAAATCTGGATCCGACTATGAAAATTATTTCCAATGGTCTATAGAGGTATATTACTTTATATTATTATTAATTTATCAATATTTAGGTAATAGAAACAAAAATTGATCCATGGGTAGAAACAAACGGTGGATGGATAGCGATTATTCAAGTTGCCGCAAAAGCCAAACGTTCAGATATTTATATTGCAAATTGCAAATTTTTATAAACTATTAATTGGAGCGTCGGTTTTATATATATATATATATATATATATATATGTGTGTGTGTGTGTGTGTGTGTAATAAAGTTTATCATAAATTTTAATAAATATTTCTTTGTTATTATTAATAAAAAACTATATTTGTAAAGATTTATTGATTTTTACATGTACATTCTTCATCACCACAATATTCTATCATAATATTTTCTATAATATGGTCAACACAATTCTTAAATTCGTTAGGCTCAACTTCATCTTCAAGTATTGACATATGAGGACTATGCCCCGTATATATTTGGCTTGAAAAAAAACCGAGACCCCCTTTAAATTTTTTTTCAGGGAGAGGGGGGGTTTAAATTTTTTTTTAATTATTTGTTTAATGTTCAAATTTTAAATTTTAAAAAATTTTTTAATTCATGATAAAAAAGTCTAAGTATTTTTTCTCGATTAAAAAGCCTAAAAAATAAAAATTGGCCTAAATCGCCTATGATTGGGCGTAATGAGAAGTATTTTCGAAAAAAAATATTGAATATAAAGCCTAAATATTTTTTCATACTTAAAAAACCATAAAAATAAAATTGGATTAAATCGCCTGTCGACTAAAATTCATGATTTTTTTTAATTTTTATTTACTTTAATTGTTAAGTCAATAATATTATTTATTTATATTTTAATTATATTATTATTAATTTTAATCAAGTTAAATTATTTTATTTATTTTTAAATTATATTATTATTAAATTGTTTGTTTTAATGAAGTGAATTAAATAATTATTTTTTATTTTCATTTAATCATTTATTTAATATTATTATTTTTATTAATTTAATTATTTATATTATATTATTATTATTTTATAATAATTAAAAAATTTTTTTAAAATTTAATTCCAAGTCTAAGAATAATTTTTCAATGTAAAAAGGATAAATCATCGATAAATTTGGAATTGTAAAAATAACAAACTTTCAATCCATACAAATATTTTTATTGACAATAAAGGTTAAATAAAAAAGATTATTTTTTATTTCAAATTAAAAATATCCGAGTAATATTCTTTACGCATTTCGGCCAACAATATATGGATTGTTCGGTCACGTTTGAAATCGTGGCAACATGGACATCCATTTGAACATGTTACTCTCATACTATCTTTACAAACAATGCAATTTATAACACATCGGTCACCAGATCCCTGAACGTTGTCATAGTGAATCTCGAGAAGTTCTCAAATGTTAATCCCTGTGAAATAGTAAATTTTTGTTGCGAGAAACTCTGGTGCGCAATAATCCAACGTATTTTTTAATTCTTGGATAAAGTTCCTGAATTTTCTTTTATACATGTTAATAACGATAAAAAATTTTCAAAGTAAGGTGAAAACATAAATTAATATGAAATTTTCCAAATAATAATAATAATAATAATAATAATAATAATAATAATAATAATAATAATAATAATAATAATAATAATAAATTCATGAACAACCAAAGAAAAAGTTATCTTACTTGGTATCAACTTCTGAATACTGATAACCCATACACACTGAACAATCAATTGATTAATAACTGAACAACAATCACTAGGTACTGTATACAAAGGACTGAGTACTGTACAACTTACTATATACATACTAGGCATTGAATAATTGAGTATCTTATTCATTAAAATTCCCTATTTAACTAATATTTACCCTTTGAACATCGATATTCAACTAACTTAACCCAATTAAAAATAAAATTTTCTCTCAATCATTTCCCCTTAAAATACTCGATTATTCACTATTCACAACCACTCACAATATGTTATCAATAACTAGTTACTGAACAAATCAACATCAAAAAATTGTTTAGTGACCAAGAAATCTTTAAATAAAAGCACATCAAAATTTGAACAATCAAAAGAAGTACAATTTCAATTACAAATTTTATTAACTTCTTCACTCTTTTATCGATCCTTAATGTCTCCAAATTGTTTGGTTGCTTAGTTAACTGGTTGCTATCAAGAAACTATTAATCAAACTCATTGAAGCCCAATCAATTGTTGTATTTTCTCTGAATAAAATTTTATTCCTTTGTGATTTATTGAAATTATTTTGTAAAACTTAAAAGTTTTGTTTAAAAAATTTGAAATTTTTCTATTATTTTTGTAATATTTTTAATTACATCCCACAATGAACATTTACTAAAAGTTATTTTCAAATATGAATGTCAACCTTTTCATTTTAATTTTCACATGCCCCTAAATAAATTAATTGCTAACAGCTCAAAAGAAAAATTACTTAAATTTATTTTTACACATTTTCTATTCTTTTCACTTCATCTCTTGTTGTTTACTCAATGATAAACTAATTAGTAAGTATAAGTGTTTGTAATTGATAGTAAAAAGAAACTTGATTAGAAAAATATTCTTAAATTAATTTAACAAAACATATATTACTTTCACAGTACTTGAAATAAATTTTCGTGTATTTATTGAAAAATTATTAGATTTTTAAGTTTCTAAACATCATTGAATAAAGGTAATAGATAAAATAATTATGATCTACCACATTACTAGAAATTAAATGATTATCGACCAACAACTAAATAAGTTGAATTTCTAACAAAGATTAAAAACCTACATGGAACAGGTACTTGTGTACTGATATATACCGATAAAATTTACTAAAAATGCAAATATGTTTAATTGTTGTAAAATATTTGTTCTTGTAAAAATAATACTTATCATTAAATTATGATTACCATGTGAATAGAATTTGATTAAAGTTGTGAGAAATATTTTAAGATGTTAAATAAAACTGATTAATTTGTAATTAATGTTAGTACTTTGAAGAAAATTTAAAATAAGACCTTCAGCAAATTGGTAAGAAAATAGTAGTTATTGAATAATACTTATTAAAATGACCAAAGTTTTATAATGTTTGACAAGTTTTGATATATCTTTAACAAAATTTGTCAGTACTTTGAATAAAACCTTTAAATTCATCACTTGACCAATCATTTCCTCCTAAAATAACAAACTTCAACTGACTCAAATCCTTAAAACTATTAACAAACCTGTTCTTAACCGATCCTTTCCCTTTAAAATATCATAAATTCTCTTCTTAAACAATCATTTCCTCGCTATAACATTATAAATATCCTCATCAACCAATCATTTCTCATCAAATGATATTATTTCTACCATCTTTTCACCCACATATCGATATTCATCCAAATATAACCCCCCCAAAAATATCATAAATACCCTCTTAATTAATAATTTCTCTTTACATGGTAATATTTCTTCCATTTTAATTCAGTATTTTTAATAAAAATCCTCATTTAGATAATATTAACCCATAAAATAACTATATTCAACCAGCTTAAACCCCTTAAATATATCAACAAATTTGTTCTTAACCAATCATTTCTCCCTAAAATAAATTTCATCTCTTACCAATCATTTCCCTTCAAATTACTTTTTCCCCACACTATACCAAGTATATTCATTATTATCATAAAACCATATCAAGTAAAATTCCTATGGAAATCTATATTCAACCGAATAAATCCCTTAAAATACCATTAAAAAACCCTACATTTTGATCATATCAACCATATGTAAGCTATGCATTCAACCAATCAAATTCCTTTAAAATTACCATAAAAATCTGAATTTTACCAATAAAAATAAATTTTCTTTAACTTATTACAAAATTGTTATCGATACCCAACATTTTCCATCGAAAATCACAACAATTTGATTCTGGCAACAAATTCGATCAAATAAAAAATTCGTAAAAAATGACAAAAATTGAATAAAATCTACGTGTTCCTAAAAAATCATTAAATTTCACAAAATTATTGTAAAATCATGAAACAGAGATCATATTTTTTCATTAATTGTTTACTCAAATAATTAAAATAAATTGGAAAACCAATAAAATTATGATACTTTTGTGATTGATATCCATGAAATCAAAAAAAATTGAAAATAAAAGTAAATAATTGACACCCTTATCTCAAAGATATTTTATTCTTTCTAAGTTTCACTGAAATATTTTTAAAAATCAACTAAAATCGATAAAAGTTTAATAAAACCGTGTATAATTAACAATAAATTTTAATTAATTCTTGAAAAATGAAAAGGTTGACATTCATATTTGAAAATAACTTTTAGTAAATGTTCATTGTGGGATGTAATTAAAAATATTACAAAAATAATAGAAAAATTTCAAATTTTTTAAACAAAACTTTTAAGTTTTACAAAATAATTTCAATAAATCACAAAGGAATAAAATTTTATTCAGAGAAAATACAACAATTGATTGGGCTTCAATGAGTTTGATTAATAGTTTCTTGATAGCAACCAGTTAACTAAGCAACCAAACAATTTGGAGACATTAAGGATCGATAAAAGAGTGAAGAAGTTAATAAAATTTGTAATTGAAATTGTACTTCTTTTGATTGTTCAAATTTTGATGTGCTTTTATTTAAAGATTTCTTGGTCACTAAACAATTTTTTGATGTTGATTTGTTCAGTAACTAGTTATTGATAACATATTGTGAGTGGTTGTGAATAGTGAATAATCGAGTATTTTAAGGGGAAATGATTGAGAGAAAATTTTATTTTTAATTGGGTTAAGTTAGTTGAATATCGATGTTCAAAGGGTAAATATTAGTTAAATAGGGAATTTTAATGAATAAGATACTCAATTATTCAATGCCTAGTATGTATATAGTAAGTTGTACAGTACTCAGTCCTTTGTATACAGTACCTAGTGATTGTTGTTCAGTTATTAATCAATTGATTGTTCAGTGTGTATGGGTTATCAGTATTCAGAAGTTGATACCAAGTAAGATAACTTTTTCTTTGGTTGTTCATGAATTTATTATTATTATTATTATTATTATTATTAATATTATTATTATTATTATTATTATTATTATTATTTGGAAAATTTCATATTAATTTATGTTTTCACATTACTTTGAAAATTTTTTATCGTTATTAACATGTATAAAAGAAAATTCAGGAACTTTATCCAAGAATTAAAAAATACGTTGGATTATTGCGCACCAGAGTTTCTCGCAACAAAAATTTACTATTTCACAGGGATTAACATTTGAGAACTTCTCGAGATT
This sequence comes from Schmidtea mediterranea, assembly GCA_022537955.1. Classification (NCBI taxonomy): domain Eukaryota; kingdom Metazoa; phylum Platyhelminthes; order Tricladida; family Dugesiidae; genus Schmidtea; species Schmidtea mediterranea. The sequence goes on from CM039682.1 coordinate 23,046,064, forward strand.
CACTATGACAACGTTCAGGGATCTGGTGACCGATGTGTTATAAATTGCATTGTTTGTAAAGATAGTATGAGAGTAACATGTTCAAATGGATGTCCATGTTGCCACGATTTCAAACGTGACCGAACAATCCATATATTGTTGGCCGAAATGCGTAAAGAATATTACTCGGATATTTTTAATTTGAAATAAAAAATAATCTTTTTTATTTAACCTTTATTGTCAATAAAAATATTTGTATGGATTGAAAGTTTGTTATTTTTACAATTCCAAATTTATCGATGATTTATCCTTTTTACATTGAAAAATTATTCTTAGACTTGGAATTAAATTTTAAAAAATTTTTTTAATTATTATAAAATAATAATAATATAATATAAATAATTAAATTAATAAAAATAATAATATTAAATAAATGATTAAATGAAAATAAAAAATAATTATTTAATTCACTTCATTAAAACAAACAATTTAATAATAATATAATTTAAAAATAAATAAAATAATTTAACTTGATTAAAATTAATAATAATATAATTAAAATATAAATAAATAATATTATTGACTTAACAATTAAAGTAAATAAAAATTAAAAAAAATCATGATTTTTAGTCGACAGGCGATTTAATCCAATTTTATTTTTATGGTTTTTTAAGTATGAAAAAATATTTAGGCTTTATATTCAATATTTTTTTTCGAAAATACTTCTCATTACGCCCAATCATAGGCGATTTAGGCCAATTTTTATTTTTTAGGCTTTTTAATCGAGAAAAAATACTTAGACTTTTTTATCATGAATTAAAAAATTTTTAAAATATAAAATTTGAACATTTAAAGAAATAATAAAAAAAAAATTTCGTTCATTAAATCAAATAATTAAAAAAAATTTTTTTTCCTTCATTAAAACAAATAATTTAAAAAAAATTTAAAATCCTCCTCCCCATGAAAAAAAAATTAGGGGGGATCTCGGTTTTTTTTAAAGCTAAATATCCACGGGGCATAAACCTCATATGTCACTACTTCTTCAGTATTAATATTTTCAGTATCCTCAATAATTTTTTCAGTATCATTAATAATTTCTTCAGCAATAATAATTTCAGTATCATCAATAATTTCTTCAGACTCATTAATAATTTCAGTATCATTATTAATTTCTCCATCATTAACAATTTTAACATCGTCACTCTGACATTCAGAATCAGAACATGAATCTTCTTTACCCAATGTTTCAACTAAAGTCAACATATCTCTAATTTTTACACCGGTTATTTTTTCGAGTTTATCAAACAAAATGTTTATTAAATATTCTAAAAGAAAATTAATTAATTATTTTATATTTTATATTTACCTTTTTCAAACATATTTTAAAACTAATTATAATTTTGTTTATAGAATAACAAACAAATCATTAATACATTTATTAAACATTAAACATTAAAATATACATTAAAAGAATTGTGAAAGTCTAGCAATAACAATTTTCCAGATTGGAGAAAGCACATCATTTTGATCAGCTTTATATCCTTGGATTGTTATTGTTACATACCAGTTTTCCTGTTCTTTGAAACCTATTTCTGTAAATGCATCATAATATCTGGTATATTGACTGGTAAAGAATGCATTTTCATTTCATTTTAAATTGGAATTTATCTTTTTGAACACAGTATCGATATCCTTGATATCTATCATTGAGAGGGTTCCAGCAAGAGATTGAAATTGAGTTCTATTGAGTTTGACTGGATTTGACAATTGCATATTGATAGGCTCCTTTAAAAAATACATTTTATAATTGTAGAACATCTGAACTGGTTGAACACTGATAGCACTGATTTTTTTGGTCATGTTTGATTTATGATTTTATAAGGTGGTGATGAGCTTTTATACCCTTGACAGATACTGATTAACCAATCAGAATCATGCATGAATATTGCACAGTTATTGCATTTTGTGTGCCTCGATTAATTATGTTTTAACCCGCCAAATTGATATTACTATATTATAACTAATATTAAAACTATTTAAAAAATTAATACTATTAAAACCAAAATATTATTACTATTTAAAAGATTTCTACTAATAAGACTATTAAAACAAAACAAAACAAAACAAAACTAATCAAAATCAAAATTCTAAACATTTATTGACGTAATAACTTCAATCTTTGCATGTTCTTACAGAATTGGTTATGCTCCCCTCAACATATCGCTGGTAACGGAAATTACAGCAGCTACAATCAAGAATACAAGGGTATTCTGTTTCCATTTCCATTACCATGCGGTTGAGTTTATTATCCCAAAGAGCTTGATTAATCAGCTCAGAAATCATGATTCTTGTTTCTTCATATATTGCTTGTTCAATCATTGCTGGCTCCTTGATTTGCAAAATTTCCTTCATTTGAGGGGAATAGTAAATAATTCGGTCAATTACCATAGGGTCATATATGTCTAAATAAAATATTAATAATAAAAAGAAAATAAATAAATAATAAATTTACCATAAATTTCATACATTGAATTTGTCTTCGGCATAATATTATCAAAAAATGAAATAAAATGAATAAGCAAGTTGTTTTAATCAACCATTAAAAACCCTAATATGACTATTTTCCCACTGGCAAACACGTTAACACACATTGGGTTGTATTTTAAAAGCCTCAGTGCAGGAAATAATTCTGGCTCGAACGTACAAAGACATTTTGTTGACATGTTGTATAGATTGATAGATTGTCCCATATCCATGGTAACTGTAATTGACTGTATTTTAATATCCTTTATTCTATATTGTAATTTATTGACGTATAAAGGTTTCTTGTATCCCATGATTCTGCATTTGCCGGATTTGAAAAATATTATATGATATTTTCCACTCCTATCAACAATTTGCTGTGGTTTACCAGTTGGAAACGTCATTTTTGACACGTCGAAAGTTCCTTTATAATTTATATTTGATAACATAATTAACCAATAAAGAAATATTAATCTATATATATGATTTTTAGAAAGTGTTCATTAAATTATATAATATAAACAAAAACCTATAATTATACAAATTAATAATGGAATTAAGAAATGATGCTGTATATCAAATCGTCGGCCCGAGTGGTAGTGGTAAAACTATGTTTGTGTGTAAATTACTGAAATCTAATTTATTTCAAACAAAATTCAACAAGATTTATTGGCATAGGGGTGCAGATGAAGAACATGGATTAACTCAAGATAATTTCTGTAAATTGAAAAACATGAAAATAGTAAAGGGTTTTGATAAAAACTGGTCAAGTTGATTAAGGAAAGGTGATGTCATTATTATTGATGATTTCTATCAGGAAGCCAATAAAGAAAAGGATTTTAATAATTTATTCACAAAAAATCAGTAGACATGTCGGTATTACTGTGATCTTTATTACTCAAAATCTATTTCATCAGGGTGGCGCACATCGAACAAGGAATTTAAATGTTCAATATTTAGTTATTTTCAAGAATCCTAGAGATGCAACAGTTATTGATTTTCTTGCTCGACAAGCATACCCTAATAATCGTAATTTTCTCATCAGTGCATTTCAAGATGCCACAAAATCACCACATGGATATATATTTCTTGATTTCACACAACAATGCAATGATGATTTACGAGTAAAAACAGATATTTTCAATAAAGAAGGTGCCATGGTTTATAATAAAAGTTAAAAACATTAACATGTAAAAATGTTTATGAAATCCAGGCTTAAAAATGTCCGAAAACTTAGACAAAGTATTAAAAAGAAAATAATAAACACAGTTCCACCAAAAACCAGTTATGCACCATCTCAAAAAACTAATAACCGAGAATTACCCTACAATGAATCTAATTTCGAAAAACATTATTAAAAAGAGTTAGAAATTAGTTAAAATTGTAAAAAATCATAGGAGTTTCCCATATTTTAATGCATTGTTAAAGGCTTTGAGTATGAAAAAAATGTCTATTTTACAATCATTTCCAAATTTTGCTGTCAATGATTTACTCAAAATTCTATTAAAAGTAGTTAAAGGTAAAATTAAAATCAGTAATTCTAAAAAACTAGTATTGAATAAACATCGTAAGCCTTTGTTATCGCAAGTAAATAATAAAAATCGTCAGCAAATGAGAAAAATCATATATAAACAACAAGGTGGTTTTATCGGAGCAATGTTACCATTAGCAATATCATTATTATCACAATAACGATGAGGCAATCATTACCTAATGTTAAATTAAAATTTAAATCATCTTGTTGTAATGGAGAAAATTTGGACGAACCCAGAAGACGAAGCAGGTTTCGGTGGAGTGGCAAAGTTAAAGAAAAGAATCCAAAAGTCGAAAAAGGAAACGCAAAAGTGGTTGTCAGATCAGCTTGCGTACAGTTTAAACAAACCAATGCGGAAAAGGCTTCCAACAAGAACTTATAAGACATTCGGTATTAATGATTTATGACAAATGGATTTGATGGAGATGATACCGTATTCGAAAATTAACAAGGGTTATAAATATATTTTAACATGTATCGATGTTTTCAGTCGTTTTGCTCGAGGTATACCAACAAAGACAAAATCTGCAGAGGAAACATCTAAAGCAATTAATAATTTATTTAAAAATGGGCATCCAGACAATTTGCAAACCGATGTAGGTATTATTATTATTATTATTATTATTATTATTATTATTATTATTATTATTATTATTATTATTATTATTTTAGGCAAGGAGTTTTACAGTAGTAAAGTTAAGCAAATCCTGAATCGTCTCAAAATAAATCATTATTCTGCACATTCTCAATACAAAGCCTCACATGTTGAAAGATTTTACCGGACATTGAGGGATAAATTGAAGAAATATTTCGTGCATCAATGAAATAAAATATGGATAAATGTATTACCAAAAATACTAGTTAGTTATAATAATTCATCACATCGAGGTCTGGATGGTTTGAGATCCATAGATATCAGCTCGAAAACACGAGTACGGTCTTAAAAAGATACTTTTACAAAACCAAAATATAAAGTTATTGATCACGTTAAAATTAGTAAAATATCTGCTTCACCTTTCATCAAAAATTTCGATAGTAATTGGAGTGATGAGGTATTTCAAATTACTAAAATTAATACTAAACAGAGTCCTGTAATGTATGTTATTAAAGATAGTGATAACAATTTAATACAAGGGAAATTCTATGAACAGAAATTACAAGTTATTTCCAAACCCCAGTGTTCAGAATTCAGAAAATATTGAAAACTAAAATGGTGGGTAAGGATAAACAATACTATGTCAAATGGTATGGATATCAAAAACCCTCATGGATATCATCAATAGACCTAGTCAAATGAGTTTCTATACAATTTTACCGAGCAATAGTTGCCCACTAATCCATCCGGAAAATCAAGCAAGTAAATTTATGGTTGATCTTCAAAATCCCATTTATTTACATGGAAATTTGGAAGTTGCTTTGCAAGACTTTACATTTGTGTGCAATACATTCCCATTTTATAGTCATTGTAAAATCGGATATAAGAAGCGTGTTCCCAAAACATGTAGTGGTATTTTCTCAATCAATAATATTGATCGCTATTGTCATATTGCGAATCAGATTTTAGATAAAAATAGCGGCATGTTTTTCAAAGATTGATTAAATGTTAGTTGTGATTTTAGTCCATTTACAATAAAGTTTGAAAGTATTGAGGATGCCAAGCGAATGGGTAGTGATAAGCTTAACATTGTTGTTCCTGGTACTGAATACCTAATACGTTTCAAAACATTTATTGATGTCGGTCCTGGGAATGAACACATCAAAATAACTATATCATATATTAATGAGGTGGAAGATACATTTACATTTACTAAAGATTTATATATTGAAACACTTGAAGAATTACATAAATATATTTCATTCAATTGTTTACATATATTTAAAACTATTGAATTTGTTAAAGATGGAATATGTAAATTCAGTCTGAATAATAACATTTGTGAAGTTGCATTTGATAAAAATTTGACAAATACATTGGGATTAGATAAGCAAACATATAGGGCAAGTGCTTTTGGTGTACGCAAACCAAAAATAATAGAACTTCATTGACATATGTTCATATATACTAACATCATCGATCCTATAATTGTTGGCGATTCTTTGGTTCTTCTATTGAAATTTGTTTGGGTTGATAAACATGACCAGTATGAAGTTGTCAATATAAATATCGATAATCCCATGTACTTACCGCTATCAACATCATGTATAAACAATATAGAAATAAATATTCGTGATGATAGTGGTAAATTTATTGAATTGAGTAAAGATACAAAAACTCATTTGACATTGCATTTTCGTAAATAAGATAGCCAATAACGATATTACATTTAATTGGTTTGATGTGACCGAAAACCAAGAAGTTATTTTAATTGAGGATTCAGATGAGAATATTGGTAAATTTATTTATTAAATTAATAAATTATAAAATACATTTTTAGAAAATGAAGTAATTATAATAAACGATAACACCGATGGAAGTCATAGTTATCAAATATGGTAAATTTATTTAATTTTTTAAATTATTATGAATTTTTAGATGAAGAAAATAATGTTTCTGATGATGCTTTTTCTGGGGGTGCCATTGTTCCTGAATATGGCTCGGTTTCTGGAGATTCCCACATTTCTGCGGATGACTATTATGCCCACGTTGACGTGGATGAAGATGGAGATGTCCACATTTCTGTCACCGATGCCCACATTTCTGTGGATGCCCCGGTTTCTGGGGAAGATATGCTGGTGGATGATGAGATTTCTTATGAAAAATGTAAGATTTTCATTATATTTTAATATTTTTAATGAGTAATTTTAGATATAAGTTAATAATATGTAAGGTTTTATAATATAATACTTTAAATATCATTAATTTATAATAAGAGTAGAAATATGATTTGAAATATCTGATTTATTGATTTATTTTAATGAATTATTTTACGAAATGTTTATTGAATTGAAATATCTAATTTATTGAATTATTTGAAGAAATCTATCGAATTATTTAAAGAAATGTTTTTATGAATTGAAATATCTGATTTATTGAATATTTTTTATGACTTGAATTATTTAAAGAAATCTATCGAATTATTTTACGAATTATTTTTATGTTGATTTATTATTATGAATTGAATTATTTAAAGAAGTCTATCGAATTGAAATAACTGATTTATTTTTATGAATTATTTTACGAAATGTTTATTGAATTGAAATATCTGATTTAATTAATTATTTTTATGATATACTTTATAAATTGAAATATTAATTTTTATTAAAATATTTACATAGTTAATAATTATCATCATTTATATATTATTATTTGATTCATATATGATTTAAATAATAATAAACATTTGATAATAATTACATATTTCTCAGGTCGATTGTATAAAAACTATTGCCAATCTGCAATTGGGCATAACTCGAAATTCCATACGACTATGAAACGTTACTATGGTCATAGATTCTATGGTATCGACTTTTTTATTTGCCCTAAATGCGATACCGCCCATGATATTGAATATCTAGAGCTTTATAAGGAACACTCTACCCATTTAAATCAATTTTAAATTAATAAAAAGACATTATTTCAAATGATTAATCCGAAAAATGTTAATAATAATAATAACACAAATAATACAAATGTTACTAAAAACATAAATAATAATAATAACACAAATAATACAAATGTTACTAAAAACACAAATAATAAAAAATCAAAAAACCTGCTGATAAAATCGTGCCGTGTATCCCGGCTAAAATTAAAAAAATAGAAATCATCATTAGTGATGACGAAACTGAAAATAATCAAATAGGGGGTTCGGTAAATAATGAAATAAATGTAAACGATGAACCTGAAATAGAGTTTGACTTAAGGGGTTCCCGTAAAAATATTCGATTTGATTTAGAAGATCAAAACCTTAATCAAATCGCCCTAACAGATAAACTTATAAATAAATTAAAAAATAAAATAAAGAAAATGGGACCTGTAAAAGTCCAGTTTACAGCTCTCATTCAATTCGAAAAAGATGTGGAAATAAAAGATAATTTCTTTTCTAATAGCGCGAGTGTCTTTTCCGATAGTTTTCTTGCTGCTAAGGTGAGTCGATTACATGAGAAAATCGAAAAATTCACATATTTAGGAAGTGGGTGGCGCGTAGTTAAGATTCGTGAAATCGATTTTATTTTAACCACATATTATCCGATAAGTCGTTTAGCTGGACATAGTTTTATCCCTACACCGGAATCTCTAGTAGGTAAAAAGGCTATTGTAAATGTTAAAAACACAGATCATTCATGTTTTATATATAGTGTTTTACCAATTTTAAAGCGTAATATAGTTTTAAAGAATAGGGAGCGTGTTTCTTCTTTTACTACTTTTATGGATGAATTGAATTACGATCCAATTACTGATTGTTCAATGAGACTCTGTAGCATCCCAAAATTTGAGAGAAACAATAGCGAGTTAAATTTGGCAATCAATGTCTTTGAATATAACACCACCCCTTCTAAACAATTGAATGATATTGATTACGTACCTCACCATCCTCTCCTCTTCTTAATTCATCAAACAAAGGTTATCGGCGGTAACCCAATTAATCTTTTATTATTACAAGACGGTGATAATAACCATTATACCGCCATTTTTAATTTGAATAAACTGATTAGTTGTCATTCTAGTAGTGAATATAGCACCAGAATTCGCGTAAAATGGTGTCCCCATTGTTTAAACGGTTTTTGTTCTGATAAAACCTTTAAGACACATGTGGATTTGTGCACTAAAAATCAAATAGGAACAACCCTATACACGCTCCCTGAAAATAAAAATTTGATATTTAAAAACTATTCTAAAATGATGACTCCACCATTCGTAATTTATGCGGATTTTGAGGCTGTTTTGCCTAAAGATATAAAACATCACCAAATACACATGCCGATATCAGCAGGCTTATTATTAATAAATAATTATACAAACACTACTCAATATTTCAATTTTATAGGCTTGGAATGTGTATTGGAATTTTTAAAGAAAGTAAAGGAAATTGCTGTCACAATTGTCCTACCATATTATGAAAATCATGGTAAAAAAACCGATGAATAATCTTACTTCTAATGAGGAACAGCAGTTCATCGCATGTAGAACTTGCTATCTTTGTAAAAAAACTTATTAGAAATAAGGTTAAGGACCATGATCATTTTACAGGTCAGTATCTTGGTGCTACCTGTCGTAACTGTAATATTAATAGGAAAATAAGTAAACAGTTACCTATTGTCTTTCATAATTTGAGAGGGTATGACCTTCATCACATTTTAAAGTATGGTTTGAATGAATTTCCATCTTGGAAATTAAATATCATTCCTACAACCACTGAGAAATTCATATCGTTAATTGTAAATATAAAGAAATTGGCTGTTAGATTTATAGATGGTATGCAATTTGTAAATTGCTCTTTAGCTAAGGCTGTGAAAACTCTTACTGATCTACCTCTAACTTATTCTGCTTTTGATGATCTTATAGTTAAGGCAAAGGGTATCTTTCTTTATGATTTTGCAATATCACTAGAAGTCCTTGAATCGACTTACGAACTACCTCCAAAATGGGATTCTGTATCTGATGATGAATATGCTACCGCCCAACTAATTTGGACACAGCAAAATTACACTACAATGTTAGACTATATGTTAACTTACCTAAAATTAGACGTATTCCTCCTTGCAGACTATTTTCAGCAATTTCGCGCAAAGGCTATTGCTTACAATGGTTTAGAACCTCTGAATTTTTATAAAATTCCTGGAATGTCATGGGCGTCCGCTCTCATGACATTAAAGGAACCCATAGAACTTCTGCAGGACATGGAAATGTTTAATTTCTATGAGGGTGGAATACGGGGTGGGTTAACATTTGTTAACAAACATTATGTTGCAAGTTCTGAAGATACAGAACTCTTGTATATAGACATTAATAATTTATATGGTTGGGCACTTAGTCAAAACCTTCCGTATGGTGATTTTGTTTGGGTGCATGATAATCTGAATGATGTGCTAAGTGAATGTGTGAATGTGCATATGAAATTCCTTCCGTATGGCTATACAATGGAAGTTGACATCAATATCCCTGAGCCTGTGCATCAGTATTTGAATGTGTCCGCCCAATTCAAAAGTTGAGAAGTTAATGCTGACGCATTACAGTAAGAAGAACCACGTTCTTCACTGGAGACTTCTTAAGCTGTATATAGAATTGGGTGCGGAAGTTGAGTGTAACGCTCAAACTCAAAGTGCGAGCTTCATAGAGATTTATATAAATTACGTAATAATGCAGAAATTTATATAGAATAATATGTACTAGATGTGCTATTTATTTTAGATAATTGACAAAGAATAAAGAGATCAAGTAAACTAAAGGAATTAAGAGATCAAGTAAACCAAAGGAATAAAGAGATCAAGTAAACGACGAATAACAGAGCCGATAGACTAGAGGTAAATCAAGAAACCAAGTAACGAGAAACCGGAATCAAGGAAACCATCGAGTAAAGAAACTGAGAATATACCGAAACGAACGGAGAACAAGGATAAAGAAAATAGACCATTTTATTGGAAGTCAGAGAAAGTGAAAAGCAGCAACGGATAGAAAACTCAATACAGTAGCGACAACAGAACAAATGATTACAACAAGATTAGAAAGTTTGGAAACAGAAGCGGAAGAATATGATATATTAAATGAAAAGTTAACCGACAAAGGAAACAATGCGAAAACACACAAACCAGAAATTTCAATTCAGTTGAAAACAAGTACGAGTAAAGATATGAAAAAACTCTGAGAGGAAATTAACCAAGAGTTGCCAAGTAAAAATACTGATGGAAGCAGAAATATATTTGAGAAAATCAACAATGTACGAAATCACACGCGATGAACCAGAAATGAGGGAGCAAAAACCAATATATTCGAGTTTAAAGAGGAATATAGAGGAGATGCATTCAGAAAGAAAATGTAACGAAGAAGATTTAAATGACGAAAAAGAAACAGGAAATTCGAAAATGAAAACAGTTGAAACAGAAATAGCTGAAACATGGAAAACGGAAATCATACGGGAAGAGAAAATATTAACCACAATTGAAGAAAGAGTCGAAAGAGAAAATGATCAAACCGAGTTAAAAGATCAAGTATCAAAACCAATAAAAGTAGCAATGAAAACAACGAGACAAACGAAAGATATGAACCCGCAAACAAATCAATACATTAAAAAACCATCACGAATTTGCGATATGCCAGTTAAAAGGATTCATGACAGTAGAGGTAACTTTATAAATTATAATAATTATTTCAGGATTAACAATGCGAGCTACAATCCAGCATGTAATATCTGTTCAAAAGAAGGATGCCGAACTGACCGAGGTCATCAACTAAAGAATTTCCAAGGATGTGATAGAAGAGTTCGCACAGAAAGTATCAACAGACAACCAATAGTAATGAACCCTACACGGAACGTAGATGAAGAAATGATAATCTGTTTTAATTGCGATAAAACTGGTCAAATGTCAAAGAATTGTCGAATGAGAAGATTGCAAAGTCAACAAAAACCAAACCAATTCAAGAAAAGTCCACAAAATAACCCAACACAAGAGGTTAGACATTTAAGAGATATGACGAAAATGAGGACAACCACAAGATTCGAGAGTAGAACCTGTTACAACTGCAACCTAAACGGACATATAGCTGCAAATTGTCCAATAGAGAGAAAATCGAGACCACCAAAACCGAACAATTATAGCCAAATTAGACAAACCAATCAAATACAAAAGATTGAGCAATTAGGAGATATGATTCAACGAATATCCGTAAACAATCAAATACAACAAAGTAATACGAGGAGAAACATGAATGATGTTAGATATCAATGGACCAGAAAATATCCGGAACAACAAAAAATTGAATGGCAGAGATTACAGAAAGATGAAACCCAAGAAGTTAGACAAAGACGGACAAACAGAAATCAAATATCAAGTAGAAGCAATATATCGAGAATAGTCAATACAAAAGAAATGCACACTGCTGAGCAGTGTGTAGTCAACAGGGAAGATGTTATGATAATAAATAACGATAAAGAAAGCGAAGTAATTAAGAAAGATGAAACTCAAGAGGACAAAATAAAGTCAGAGCAAGAATTGAGCAGCGAAGAAAAAATAAAGATAATTCAAGAGTTCACCATAGAAGAGAACGACAGACGACGAAAAAGCAACAAAATCAGCGATAAAAAGATATCAGAAAAACAAAAAACAAAATATCAAAATCAGAGGGTACTACTACAAAAAATGAAAAGAGAACCGATAAGGAAAGCAAAAATTAACATGTTACAACAAGGACTAAACAATAATGAATAGGCCAAGAAAGAGGCACTTCAAATAAACGTTAAAAGTAAAGCATTGGAGTAAACTCTATACCAATAACAAGAGACAATATAGGAATAGGAGTGAGGTCAATCGAACAAGAGGTAATAAATCTTTTAATGGCAAATAAAATTTCAAAGGGAGAACTAATCGAAAAGAGAATCCAAAAGCAACAAACGAGAAATCTGAATACGCAATACAGATCAAAAACAGTCAGTGAATTGATAATTGAGACAAACGAAGATGTAATTAACGAACTCAGCAAAACAACCTATTTGGAAAGGAAAATTATAAAACAGCATGGATATGCACAGCAAAACACAACTAGGAAAACCACAACGAACAAAGAAAGTATCTGGACAATCGATACGAAAGATAACGAGGTAAATATCAGAGAATATTGTAAAACTTGTCAAAATTCCGGACACGCAGAGAACGACTACTATCGACATCAAATATGCCAACAATGCGGGAAGAGAGGCCACGTAAATATCATTTGTCAAAAAAGACGCGAACATGTTTTAACTCCAAAAATGGGGACATATGGCTAGGAATTGTCCAGATAAGCAGACTCAGAACTCATCCGGAACAGTGGGACTAATGAGAGGAAGCAATAGGAAACCAGAGGAGATCAATAATAACACCAGAATAAAGCTAGCAAATGACACAAGTGTCAAACCAAGCTACGAACCAGGAAAAGACATGACAACTTGAAGGAAGAAAAACCTATTAGACATAACGAAACAAAATATTATAGTAATCAGGCGAAACAGAAACGGGAATATAACGAAATTCACGATAATAGAATGAAATACCGGAAACAGATGAAAGCAATCATCAAATTAACTAAGGAAATAATGCCGAAATGGACTAGAAACAAGAATACCACCGAGATATTAAAAGGAGTAACAAAGATAATCATGAACTACGCGAAAGGCTCAAAATCAACAGCAGAAATCAGCATCTTAATGAATAAAATGCCAATATTATTCACAATAATTGACCTAATTATTTCATGCATTCGAGACTTTTACCCGATTGGTACGGTAATATTTATTTATTTCTTTTTCGGCCCACAGCCAAAACATAAAGCAAGGAAGTAAAATTAAACCAAACTATCGAACTGTGTAAGTGCGATGTGAGTCCGTCACAGTTGTGCTCGTGAAGGTTCCGGCGTGAGAACGCAGGAACCCAAATGTCAAATCATTGAACTAAATAGCGAAGGAGAGTAGCTTGGGAGTGGGTCTTTTGGCTCAACTTTCGTGCACTTAATTTCGAAAAAATCGACATAAACTTTTTAACAACATTCGGCTCAAAATCACTAACACCGATTAGTCCAGTGGGCACTCATTAAATGTAATATGAACATACATAGCTCTTAAGGACAAAGAGAGGGAAAGGGTAGCAGGAAAAATTGCGAAATCGTTGCAACAGTTAAAATGAATAGCCATCGGAAAAAGATTAATCCGAACGACCTAAATTGTGAAGAGAGAAAATTTAAATAATATCTAAGAAGTAAATAAATTAATTAGAGTTGAGACGATAAATCTGGGTAGAACGCTTAGTAAATTTTCGGAAATAGTTAAAACATTTATCATAAAACGGTAAAATCAGGGTGGGACGCTGCTCAAATTTTCCGAAATAATTAAAATACTTGTCGAAAATAGTAAAGTAAAAGTGGAATGTTGTTCAATGGTTAGTATAATAGTAGTGGGATACCGGCCCTCTAGCTCAGAGGCCCTCTAGCTCACATACCCCCCTCCGGCAAAACTTTTTTTGCGCAAAGTTTAAAAGTACAAATTTTTTAGAACAAAGACAATGACTCATTCAAGGTCATTGAAACAAAGACCATGACTCGTCAGAAAAATTTCAAGGTCATTTAAACAAAGACCATGACTCATTCAAGGTCATTGGATGACTCATCAAAAATGTTCAAGGTCACCTAAAAAAAGACCATGGCTCATTCAAGGTCACTGGATGACTCATCATATTTTTCAAGGTCATTTAAACAAAGACCATGACTCATTCAAGGTCAATGGATGATTCATCAAAAATTTTCAAGGTCATTCAAAAGTAGGTCAAGGTCATTGGATGAGTCATCAAAATTTTTCAAGGTCATTCAAAAGTAGGTCAAGGTCACGGAATTTTTAAACATTTTTTAAATTTTATTTTACTACTTATAAAAATAAGTAGTAAATATTTTGTAAATTTATTTTATTATTATTATTAATATTTCTATTATTAATATTATTATTATTATTATTATTATTATTATTATTATTATTCTATTATTATTATTATTATTATTATTATTATTATTATTATTATTATTATTATTATTATTATTATTATTATTATTATTATTATTATTATTATTATTATTATTATTATTATTATTATTATTATTATTATTATTATATTATTATTATTATTATTATTATTATTATTATTATTATTATTATTATTATTATTATTATTATTATTATTATTATTATTATTTTTCAAGGTCATTCAAAAGTAGGTCAAGGTCATTTAAAAGTAGGTCAAGGTCATTCAAATTTTTTTTTTCCAAAATTTTTTCTATGTTTAAAAGTACACGATTTCCTATGTCACCGCTGGACCAAAAAAGATAGAATATTTTGCAAAATTTTTTCAAAATTTTTTCTATGTTGAAAAGTACATATATTTTTCAAGGTCACGGATTTTTTATTCACTTTTTAATTATAATATATCTACTAACTTTTATAAGTAGTATATATTTTGTAAATTTAATTTATTATTATTTTTTATAAATATTATTATTTTATTATTATTTTTTATACATTTTTATTATTACTATTTTTATTATTATTATTATTATTATTATTATTATTATTATTATTATTACTATTATTATTATTACTATTATTATTATTATTACTATTTTTATTACTATTATTATTACTATTATTATAAATATTATTATTATTAATATTTTTATTATTCTTATTATTATTATTAATAGTATTAGTTTTATTATTATTATTATAAATATTATTATTTTTGTTATTATTATGATATTTATTATTATTAATATTATTATTATTATTATTATCATTATTATTATTATTTTTATTATTATTATTGTTATTATTATTTTTATTATCATTATTTTTATTTTTATTATTATTATTATTTTTATTATCATTATTTTTATTTTTTCTATTATTATTACAAGTTAATATAATTTACTATTTATTTTTATAAGTAATGTTTTAATATTTATTATTATTATTATTATTATTTTCAATCTTATTGGATGAGTCATAATATTATTTCAAGGTCATTTAAAAGTATGTCAAGGTCATTTAAAATTTCACAAGGTCTTAGTATTTTTAAACATTTTTATATAAATTTACTACTTATTTTTATAATTAATGTTTTAATGTTTTTTAATTTTAATTTTATTATTATTATAATTTTCTCAAAGTCATAATATTTTTAGTCATTTTTAAATATAAATTTACTACTTATTTTTATAAGTAATGTTTTAATATTTATTATTATTATTATTTTCAAGGTTATTGGATGAGTCATAATATTATTTCAAGGTCATTTAAAAGTAGGTCAATGTCATAGTATTTTAAAACATTTTTAATTTTAATATACTACTTATTTTTTATAAGTAGTGTTTTAATGTTCTTTAATTTTTATTCTATTAGTATTATTATTATTATTATTATTATTATTATTATTATTATTATTATTATTATTATTATTATTATTATTATTATTATTATTATCTTATAAGTAGTGTTTTAATGTTTTTTATTTTTTATTTTATTATTATTATTATTATTATTATTTTCATTATTATTTTAAATAAATTTTCAACAAAGTATATAAAATTAATATTGAATAGAAAAAGTTTGTTCAATTGTGGTTCATAGTATACAATATCGATATATTTGTTGGATTTGTATATATTCGCCGGATTAGTATACGCGCGCGCGGTTATTGTTTTTAATAACTATTTCTCCGTCCATAAGTGTCCATCAAAAAATATATATATATCCCTATTTAAATATAATTAACCGACAAAATCTACTCAATTGTTAAAAAGTTTTAATTGAATATAATAGTAATTCATCCACTCTTAATGTACAATTCATTTTCAGTGAATATTTTCATCTTTTAAGTATATTTGTTGATCAGTGAATAATTCAGACTCCGTTTAAAGTATTTCCCAATATTTAATTGATATTTCATCTCATTATTGAGAAATGTACCGTCTAATTTATTATAAGCAATTCTCGATTCACTGAATATTTGTTAGCTTCAATTCATATTTTCTCACTTTAATGATTGCTTTCCTCTTTAATGAATATTTTCTCTCTTCAATTAATGTTTTCTTTATTCAATGAATGTTTTTTCCTCTTCAACGAATATTTTCCCCTTTGATGTATATTTTCTCCATTCAAAGTATATTACCTTTGTAAGTGTTTAATATAGCAATTGATATTTCATCTATTTAGTAGATATCTTTAACTATCCCACTTTTTTCAGTAATTTCACCGATTTTAGTCACTTAATGTACTCTCTCACCAATATTACTTCTTCACTGAAAATTTGTATTCGACTTTTTTTTTACAAAAAATATGTATATTGTTGGTGCAGTGAGGAAAATTGTCATTTCAAGGGAAATTATTGATTAAGAGGAAATTTTATGATATTTTAAGGAAATAATCGATTAAGAACAAGTTTGTTGCCATTTTTAAAGGTATTGAGTTGGTTGAATATCTGTGTTCAAAGGGTAAATATTTTCTAAATGGAGAATATAGAGGAATTTATAATATTTTTAGGGGGGATTTGTTCAAATAGATATTAATATGTGTGTAAATCTTTTGAGAGAGTGAGAATATTGTCATTTAAAGAGAAATGATTACTTAAGAAGAAAATTTATGATCTTTTAAGGGGGAAAGGATTGGTCACGAGATGAATTCTATTTTAAGGGGATTTCAAGAAATTTATTCGGTTGAATATCGATATAAGTCGGTGATTTTTTATGAAAATAATGAATATAGCTTGGACTAATGTCATTTAAAGAGAATTGATTGGTTGAGAGTAAATTTTATTTTATTTTAGTGAGAAACAATTGGCTAAGAAGAAAATTTATGATATTTTAAGGAAATAATCGATTAAGAACAGATTTGTTGATATTTTTAAGGTACTGAGTCGGTTAAATATCGTTATTTAAAGGGTGATTTCTATAAAAAATAATGAATATAGTTGGTAGGGTAGGGGTAAGTGTTATTTGATGGGAAATGATTGGTCTAGAGTGGAATTTACTTTAGTGAGAAATAGTCAATTAACAAGTTTTTGTCATTTTTAAGAGGGTTGGGTTGGTTAAATATTGTTATTTAAATGGTAAATATTATCTAAATTGGTATTTTTATGATTTTATTTTTATGAAAAATATTGAATATGGCTGGAAATATTGTTATTTGATGGAAAATGATTGGTCAAGAGAGGAATTTATAATATTTTTAAAGAAATTTACTGGAATGAATATTGGTGTTCAAAAGGTTAATATTATCTACTTGATAGGCTTTTATAAAAATTATGAATATAGTTGGTATAATGGAGTGAAAAATGACATTTGAGGAGGAATGATTGGTTGAGATTCGAATTTATAGTATTTTTTTTTAAAAGGGCATTGAGTTGGTTGAATTTATAAAATACTTAGGAAAATTGTTACTTTTTTCATTGATTTAAGGTTAATCAGAATATATCGATAAGATTTCAGTTCTAAGAAATTGATTGATTCATGTAACTATTTGTATACAAGTATTTATTTTATTATTATTATATTTGTAATTAAATTAAAAACTAAAATTGACTAGTATTTAAAAATATTTGGTTACCTATTATTTATGTTTTTTATTGACAATTTTCTGAATAATTTAAATATTTACGATTATTTCCAGGAATGAAGAGAAATTGTACGATTAAAAACTATGAGCTGTTGATAAAATACATTAATTTTTATTCAACAAGTACCTAGAACAATTACCTAACAATCTTAAAATTTTAAAAAATCTAACAAATTTTTTCAATTATTTTACAACTTAGTTAATTTAATTAACTGATAAGTACTAGTTTCTTTACGATTTGCTACTGTGTTGAAACTTTTTTTTTTAAATTCTTATTCAAAGTACTAACAGATTTTATTAAAGATCTATCAAGACTTGTCAAAAATTATAAAACTTTGGTAATTTTAATAAGTATTACTCAATAACTACTATTTTCTTACCAATTTGCTGAAGGTCTTATTTTAAGGTCTCAAATTTAACAACTTTCTCACAACTTTAATCAAATTCTAATCCCATGATAATCATAAATTACGTGTATTTTCTTAAAAAATGTCCATTGTTTTTCTTATATCGGTAAAACAAACACCTATATTTCAATAAAAAAACACGTGTGTATCATAAATTATTTACATTTTTATTAACAATCTCAAACTTTACATAAATATTGAACTATTTTTATGATTTAACACATACACATTATTAGCCATAAAATAAATATTTCATAAATTGTTGAAAAATAACACATATTTTCATTAAAGTTTTTCCATAAACACTGTAACATATCGATGGTTTAACACACACATTTGAGCCATAATTAGTTTTGATATTTATTTGCACATATTTTCTTAAAAATATAAAATTTTTCTTTAACTTTTTACAAACATTTACAATTGTTCTATCCCTGTATACTATGAACCACAATTGAACAAACTTTTTCTATTCAATATTAATTTTATATACTTTGTTAAAACTTTATATAAAATAATAATGAAAATAATAATAATAAAAACTTGTAATATTATTAATAATAATAAAAATAACAATAATAATAATAATAAAAATAATAATAATAATAATAATAATAAAATAAAAATTAAAAAACATTAAAACACTACTTATAAGATAATAATAATAATAATAATAATAATAGTGTTGGACGCACCGGAGTTATTAAATTTCATCGCCTTACTCAATCTACTAATAGGGCTTCCAATATTAATGACTAGGGAGAACCTCCGAATGCGCCGCATGATTTTAGTAACCATCATGTACCCGTGACCGAGATCACGTTGGTACCGTACATAATGGCCGAATGCCATTCGAGCAGATGAGCGCCATTTCTAGCACTACTCCTCGAAGGACCTTCGTCTTTTCCGAGTCGATTGCTGCCGTTAGAAGGGCTTACGCTTTCATCCATTGGTTTTTTGATTCGTGACAGCCCTCGGAGAGAGAAAATTACGGATGACTATCTAACCCTAGTATTGGTTCACCATAATTTATCCCTTCTTTACCGCTCCGCCTCTCATAAACCAATCTATTTAGCCATCTCAACATAGGAAATAAAAAGAAAAAGAAAGAAAACATCATTTTATTAACAATTGGATTTATTCAAGCAGCAAAACGAAAATATTGTGCAAAATTAGTCATGTCGAGTTTTCAGGGGAAGGAAGTTTCACTCCAACGTTCTATTTACATCATAACTATTTCGGATTTCCATTAATCGTCTCCATCGATGTCGGTTGGGAAGTATTTTCGTTTCATTGGCCTGTATGGCGGAGGGTTCAAAGATTGTGTCTCTTCTCTTCGGTTTGAAGGACCCGCGATTTCTTGTGCCGCGATAGAATTAGGCACTTCGCCCGTGAGAACGGCGATTTCTTCGGTTCCGAGCCCAAGTCCATCGAGGATGTGGGTGACCGGGAAAGATTCCGGATCCTCGTCGATCAAATTTATGTGAATAGACCGGGCAGGGGATCGGAATACTACGTCGGGAGCGTAGAGAATATCCGGGTCGAATTCCGGAAATTCGAACTCCTGGTATGGTGGAGGCGGATCGTTGGTCGGACAGGAGACCTCAGTAGGTTCCGCTCCGGTGAGAACCTCTAGCACTCGTCGGCGTCGCTCGCGACGTCGCCGATTTCGATTCGGCCGCCGGCGTGTCCGTGCGCTGGTAGCACTCCTCGTGTCCCTAACAGGTAGGTGAGGGACGATGGGCTCGACAGACTGACTGGGAATTTCAGAGATTTGGTTCCTGGAGACTGGGGGTGAAGGCAATGCATTGGAGACAGGAAGGTGGGAAGCTGGTATTATATCCAGTTGCCTGGCTCTGATGCTTCCCGGAACGCAAGCTTGGAGCTCGGTATCTGTAAACACGCGTCGGAGCGCAGTTGACTGCTCTTTGATGAATAGCCGCTGAGCACGGGATTCGGTGACCAGCTCGTCTCGCGCTCGAGTGAGCCGCTCAATTTTCTGTCTTAGCCCTTTGACGACATCGGGCGGAGCCCACATGCCCTTTATCCGTGCATATTTGGTCTGGAGTGCCTCGTGCTTTTGTTTTAACTCCTCATACTGGTGGCGGACGGCCACGATCGAAGGTGGGAGACGGGGTATTCTTGGCAGTCTGTTTGGTCCGGAATCGTTATTATTGTCGTGCATTCTGAAAAGGAAATAAGAAAATTTGAAGAAAAACACTCTGAGAAGTGAAGTGGTGACGAAATACGGAAACATTGGCGAGAGTAGGGCAGTAGTTGATGGTTGAACCCCTATTTTGTTAGCCCCTGATTGTTATTATATATTACCATTAGTATTATAGATATTTTATTCATTACAGTTATCACTATCATCGTATCTATGGAATTTATTATCGTTACTACTATTATTGGTTTTAGTCTATTTATTTCATTGATCCCTATTATTATATCTATGGAATTTATTACAGTTGCTACTATTATTTATATTTATTTTATTCATTATATTTATCATTCTCACTTTGCATGGTACTTGTTATGATCACTACTATTATTATATTTATGTTATTGATCATATTTATTTCTCGTGTTTTAGTTATGGCAATTATTGTGCTCACTGCTATGGTTATATTTACTTTGTTTATTATAGTTATCCCTCGTATTATAGTCATGGTGATTATTATACTTACTACTATTATTATACTCATGCTACTTATTACATTTACACGATTATTATAACTATGGTATTAATTCTGATTGCTACTATCCTCACATTAGTTTTATTACACTCCAACCAATAGTTATTGTTCGGTTACATCTTAATACCTTCGAGTATTTTACTTACTGGAACTGACTCTCTATGTGACGTCCCACGAGTTTCCGCATAGACAATTCATACGAACATTATAACTAATTGATTTTAACCTATCTCGCTGGTTCATAATACCACCTACAAGAATCAATATAAGATCATAACTTAAATATTTTAAATGTGTTCAAGCGTGGCGATCGACTATGTGTGTAGAACTATTGATTTTTACTTCTAATTTCTTGTAATATCACAATGTTTTGGGATCGCTTACCGTTACCTTCTTCTCTATTCGGGGCGAAATTTCAATTCTGTTAGGTAGAATTTGTGGCGTTTTATTTTACGTGCCAACACTCCCACAGCTATACCGGCCTTATTTCATTCATTCTACTTTATGATTTTACTTTTCACTGGGTCTACTGGCCATGATACTTATGCATTGACTATTACTATACTTACCCCTGCTACCCATTTCTTATTGAGACGTCCGAAGAAAAATGATTCGTATGATCTAGTCGTGATCATGCCTAAATTCCCCCTTTACTCTACTGTCGCATCTTCCCTGAGTTTACTTCGACTCGTTCCGGCCACATATTTCAGAAGCCACCCCGAGTGTACAACGGCGCCCTGCGTAGCGGTCCTGTGCATTATCACCAGAACCGACTGCGGACTGCCGAGGGGTCCACGAGGCATGACCCGCGAGCCCAACTAAGGGGTTTTCACCCACTAGTTAGCCCGAGATCCGTCCCATGGACCATCTATTACCATACGATATATATAAGAATGTGATGGTCGGACGATAAATATAAATATAATTTTATTAGCATAGAAGCAAATGAGACATTATAGTAAATTTTTATGAATAAAACATACAAAGTTAGGACAAGATATACACATAAAAATACAAATTCCTTACTTCTAAAGAGTTTTTCCAACTTTTTGTGAAAGTGAATAGTTGTTCAAAGTTGCATAAAAGTTAAACCAAAAAGTTTTTAGAAGTTTTTTGACGTTAAAAATTATGAAATTCATCACTGTATTTATACTATTTGTATGCATGTGTGCGACCAATAGGCGATTTTTCGCCATTTTAAGGGCTTTTTAATCATTTTATTACTTAAAAATTATTTTTATTATTTTTTGTATATTTTTTCTTAATTTTTTGGTATATACTTTATTTTATGTTTGAATTTTATTTTTATTATTATTTCCTGATAATATTATTTTTAGCCCTTTTTGTTTAATTTTCTGGTCGCCACTTCTGCCTATGTTTTTTCTAAACCTTATTTTGCAAGGTTTTGGCAGTTTATTTTATTTTTAATATGTTTCTTTCTGCAGCTGTCTTGCTTTTTCCTGATTTTTATTAATTATTTGTTTTATTTAATTTCTGTTATCTTTTATTTTGTTTTTATTTATTATGTTATTTATTGATTTTTAATATCTTGGTGCGGTGCATGTTTATGTGCAGTGATTCCTTTTACAACTTTTTTACTTTTATTTTTGTTTAAATTGTGGCTCTGAGCCCAACAATAAAATAAAAATTAAAGAACATTAAAACACTACTTATAAAAAATAAGTAGTATATTAAAATTAAAAATGTTTAAAAATACTATGACCTTGACCTACTTTTGAATGACCTTGACCTACTTTTCAATGACCTTGAAAAATTATGATGAGTCATTCAATAACCTTGACAATAATAATAATAATAATAATAATAATAATAATAATATTAATAATAATATTAATAATAATAATAAAAATGTTAATTATAATAATAATAATAATAATAATAATAATATTTATAAAAATAATAATAAAATAGAATAAAATTTACAAATTAATAAGTAATAATAATAATAAAAAGTAATAATAATATTAATAATAATAATAATAATAATAATAAAAAAAAATAATAATAATTATAATAATATTAATAAATTTTAAAAGTAATAAGTATATTAATAATAATAATAATAATAATATTATTTAAAAATAGTAAATAAATAATAAAATATTGACTTAATTAAAACAAAAAAAAATTATAGTATATAAAATAAATAAAATAAAATAAAAATAAATAAATAATATTATTGACTTGATTAAAACAAAAAATTATAGTATATAAAATAAATAAAATAAAATAAAAACAAATAAATAATATTATTGATTTGATTAAAACAATATTCACTTCATTAAAACAAACAATATAATAATAATATTATTTATTAATAAAATAATAAAATAATTGACTTGATTAAAACAAACAATTTTAATATAATAATAATATAATTTTAAAATAAATAATAATATTATTGACTTGATTAAAACAAAAAATTATAGTACATAAAATAAATAAAATTAAATAAAAATAAATAAATAATATTATTGACTTGATTAAAACAATATTCACTTCATTAAAACAAACAATTTAAATATAATAATAATATAATTTAAAAATAAATAATAATATTATTGAATTGATTAAAACAAAAAATTAAAATTAATAATAATTTAATTAAAAAATAAATAATAATAAAATAATTGACTTGATTAAAACAAACAATTAAAGTATATTAAATAAAAATAAATAAAATTAAAAATATTTATTCTAAAATTTGATGAGTCATCCAATGACCTTGAATGAGTCATGGTCTTTGTTTAAATGGCCTTGAATGATTCATTGGATGACTCATCATATTTTTTCAAGGTCATTTAAACAAAGACCATGACTCATTCAAGGTCATTGGATGACTCATCATATTTTTTCAAGGTCATTTAAACAAAGACCATGACTCATTCAAGGTCATTGAAACAAAGACCATGACTCATTCAAGGTCATTGAAACAAAGACCACGACTCATTCAATGTCATTGGATGACTCATCATATTTTTTCAAGGTCATTGAAAAGTAGGTCAAGGTCATTCAAAAGTAGGTCAAGGTCATAGTATTTCTAAACATTTTTAATTTTAATATACTACTTATTTTTTATAAGTAGTGTTTTAAAGTTCTTTAATTTTTATTCTATTATTATTATTATTATTATTATTATTATTATTATCTTATAAGTAGTGTTTTAATGTTTTTTAATTTTTATTTTATTATTATTATTATTATTATTATTATTTTTATTATTATTATTATTATTTTTATTATTATTATTATTGTTATTTTTATTATTATTAATAATATTACAAGTTTTTATTATTATTATTTTCATTATTATTTTATATAAAGTTTTAACAAAGTATATAAAATTAATATTGAATAGAAAAAGTTTGTTCAATTGTGGTTCATAGTATACAGGGATAGAACAATTGTAAATGTTTGTAAAAAGTTAAAGAAAAATTTTATATTTTTAAGAAAATATGTGCAAATAAATATCAAAACTAATTATGGCTCAAATGTGTGTGTTAAACCATCGATATGTTACAGTGTTTATGGAAAAACTTTAATGAAAATATGTGTTATTTTTCAACAATTTATGAAATATTTATTTTATGGCTAATAATGTGTATATGTTAAATGATAAAAATAGTTCAATATTTATGTAAAGTTTGAGATTGTTAAGAAAAATGTAAATAATTTATGATACACACGTGTTTTTTTATTGAAATATAGGTGTTTGTTTTACCGATATAAGAAAAACAATGGACATTTTTTAAGAAAATACACGTAATTTATGATTATCATGGGATTAGAATTTGATTAAAGTTGTGAGAAAGTTGTTAAATTTGAGACCTTAAAATAAGACCTTCAGCAAATTGGTAAGAAAATAGTAGTTATTGAGTAATACTTATTAAAATTACCAAAGTTTTATAATTTTTGACAAGTCTTGATAGATCTTTAATAAAATCTGTTAGTACTTTGAATAAGAATTTAAAAAAAAAAGTTTCAACACAGTAGCAAATCGTAAAGAAACTAGTACTTATCAGTTAATTAAATTAACTAAGTTGTAAAATAATTGAAAAAATTTGTTAGATTTTTTAAAATTTTAAGATTGTTAGGTAATTGTTCTAGGTACTTGTTGAATAAAAATTAATGTATTTTATCAACAGCTCATAGTTTTTAATCGTACAATTTCTCTTCATTCCTGGAAATAATCGTAAATATTTAAATTATTCAGAAAAATGTCAATAAAAACATAAATAATAGGTAACCAAATATTTTTAAATACTAGTCAATTTTAGTTTTTAATTTAATTACAAATATAATAATAATAAAATAAATACTTGTATACAAATAGTTACATGAATCAATCAATTTCTTAGAACTGAAATCTTATCGATATATTCTGATTAACCTTAAATCAATGAAAAAAGTAACAATTTTCCTAAGTATTTTATAAATTCAACCAACTCAATCCCCTTTTAAAAAAAATACTATAAATTCGAATCTCAACCAATCATTCCTCTTCAAATGTCATTTTTCACTCCATTATACCAACTATATTCATAATTTTTATAAAAGCCTATCAAGTAGATAATATTTACCTTTTGAACACCAATATTCATTCCAGTAAATTTCTTTAAAAATATTATAAATTCCTCTCTTGACCAATCATTTTCCATCAAATAACAATATTTCCAGCCATATTCAATATTTTTCATAAAAATAAAATCATAAAAATACCAATTTAGATAATATTTACCCTTTAAATAACAATATTTAACCAACCCAACCCTCTTAAAAATGACAAAAACTTGTTAATTGACTATTTCTCACTAAAGTAAATTCCACTCTAGACCAATCATTTCCAATCAAATAACACTTACCCCTACCCTACCAACTATATTCATTATTTTTTATAGAAATCACCCTTTAAATAACGATATTTAACCGACTCAGTACCTTAAAAATATCAACAAATCTGTTCTTAATCGATTATTTCCTTAAAATATCATAAATTTTCTTCTTAGCCAATTGTTTCTCACTAAAATAAAATAAAATTTACTCTCAACCAATCAATTCTCTTTAAATGACATTAATCCAAGCTATATTCATTATTTTCATAAAAAATCACCGACTTATATCGATATTCAACCGAATAAATTTCTTGAAATCCCCTTAAAATAGAATTCATCTCGTGACCAATCCTTTCCCCCTTAAAAGATCATAAATTTTCTTCTTAAGTAATCATTTCTCTTTAAATGACAATATTCTCACTCTCTCAAAAGATTTACACACATATTAATATCTATTTGAACAAATCCCCCCTAAAAATATTATAAATTCCTCTATATTATCCATTTAGAAAATATTTACCCTTTGAACACAGATATTCAACCAACTCAATACCTTTAAAAATGGCAAAAAACTTGTTCTTAATCGATTATTTCCTTAAAATATCATAAAATTTCCTCTTAATCAATAATTTCCCTTGAAATGACAATTTTCCTCACTGCACCAACAATATACATATTTTTTGTAAAAAAAAAGTACAAGGTAAAATTTCTTTAGAAATCTATATTTAACCGAATAAGATCCTTAAAAATCCATCATTCGGATCATATTTACTATATGTATTCAACCAATCAAATTCCCACTTAAAATTATCATAAAAATCTGAATTTTACCAATAAAAATAAATTTTCTTTAGTATTACAAAATTGTTATCGATACCCAACATTTTCCGTTGAAAATCACCACAATTTGATTCTGGCAAAAAATTCTATCAAATAAAAAATTCATCAAAAATGACTAAAGTCGAATAAAGTCTGTTTCCGACATAAATTAAATTATTGTAAAATATATATCATGTTGCTCAAATAATTAAAATTAATCAGTAAATCAAGTATAAATTAATTAAAAATTACCAGTCAACCCATAGAGATATATCAATGATTTTCATAAGTATACTGATAACCACACTGAGCATTGTCTTAAAAATCTCTAATTTATACTACTTTTGTGATTGATATCCATGAAATCAATAAAATTGAAAATGAAAGTAATTATTGACCCCCTTTTTTACACTGTAAAATCAATTAAAATCTTAGGTTTCACTAAAATATTTTTAAAAATTAACTGATTTAATCAACTATTTAAATAGAACATAAAATTATAATTAAAATATCATTAAATCTATCAGTCAAATTTGATTCTAATTCTTAAATAATTATCTTAAATAGATGTTTCATAAACATTTTGATCCTAAATTTAACTTTTATTTAAAATAATCCTAAAATCAAGTCAAATCTAATAAATTTTCAAGAAATTAAGTGTCTAAAATTATAGATTTACCCTAATTTCTTCAATAATTTCATTTAAAACATAATCAAACCCTAAATCCATTAAAATTCAAAAGAAAACCATAAATTCACAAAGATGATTAAAATTTACTAAAATAAATACATCGTAAAACTAGATATCACTTAAATTATCATAAAATTTCCCTAAAAGCTCTAATTGATTTACATAGCCTAAAATTATTTTATTTTTGTCGAATACAAATTTTCAGTGAAGAAGTAATATTAGTGAGAGAGTACATTAAGTGACTAAAATCGGTGAAATTACTGAAAAAAGTGGGATAGTTAAAGATATCTACTAAATAGATGAAATATCAATTGCTATATTAAACACTTACAAAGGTAATATACTTTGAATGGAGAAAATATACATCAAAGGGGAAAATATTCGTTGAAGAGGAAAAAACATTCATTGAATAAAGAAAACATTAATTGAAGAGAGAAAATATTCATTAAAGAGGAAAGCAATCATTAAAGTGAGAAAATATGAATTGAAGCTAACAAATATTCAGTGAATCGAGAATTGCTTATAATAAATTAGACGGTAAATTTCTCAATAATGAGATGAAATATCAATTAAATATTGGGAAATACTTTAAACGGAGTCTGAATTATTCACTGATCAACAAATATACTTAAAAGATGAAAATATTCACTGAAAATGAATTGTACATTAAGAGTGGATGAATTACTATTATATTCAATTAAAACTTTTTAACAATTGAGTAGATTTTGTCGGTTAATTATATTTAAATAGGGATATATATTTTTTGATGGACACTTATGGACGGAGAAATAGTCATTAAAAACAATAACCGCGCGCGCGTATACTAATCCGGCGAATATATACAAATCCAACAAATATATCGATAAGCGTAATGAGTCATGGTCTTTGTTTCAATGACCTTGCAAAATATGATGAGTCATCCAATGACCTTGAATGAGTCATGGTCTTTGTTTCAATGACCTTGCAAAATATGATGAGTCATCCAATGACCTTGAATGAGTCATGGTCTTTGTTTAAATGACCTTGAAAAAATATGGTGAGTCATCCAATGACCTTGAATGAGTCATGGTGTTTGTCTTAAAAATTTTTTGTACTTTTGGACTTAGAAAAATTTTCTCTCAGCGGAGGGGGGGTAGTGTGCTGGAAGTGACATGTGCTGGAGATGACACATCCCACTACTTTCCCACTCACCATCGAAGTAAATAGGATTTTGAAATTCGACATTAAAATTACTAGCTTCATTATTAGGAAAAATAAGAGGACAACTATTACTAGCTAAAATCATATAAAGCTGGGTTTTTTTCATAATATTTTTTTATTAATTGATTTGCAGATATCCAAGTTGGAGTTTCATATCCATGCCATTTAACATGGTATTGTTTATATTTACCAACATTCTTGGATTTAAATATCTTTTGAATTCTGAATACAGTAGGTGCTTCTATAACTTGGAGTTCTTGTTAGTAGAATTTTCCACTAACTTGATTGTTTTCATCATCTTTGATAAAGTACATTACAGGATTCTGATTCGTATCAATTTCTGAGATTTGAAATACTTCATCACTCCAATTGTTGTCGAAATTCTTGATGAATGGAGAAACACTGATTTTACTTATTCTAACGTGATTACCCACTTTATATTTAGGTTTTTAATGATAGAATCAGATTGTTGTGATATCCAATTATCCATATTATTAGTTGAATAAACATCAATTGGTCGCATTTCATTTAAACCCCTATGTGGGGAATAATGGTAGCTATAAATTGCTTTCTGTAAAAAATTTATCCAGTTTTTATTTCCTTTATATACGAAATATTTTTTCAATCGATCTCTTAGAGTTCGATTAAATCTTTCCACGTGGGCAGCTTTAAATTGAGAAAATACAGAGTAATGATTTATTCCTTTGATAATTTCTTTAACTTTACTATTATAAAATTCTTTACCTAAAGAATAAATATAATTTAATTTATTTATTTAATTGCATACCCAAATCAGTTTGTAAATTACGAGGTTTTTTATTACGAGGTGTTTACTAAAGATAAAAGTGATCTTTTATCTTTTTGTAATACAAGTTTTTTTAACTTTATTAATGTGTACATTACCACGAACTACATTGACAATAACTTCAACTAGATCATCTACAACAAATGAAGGAAAATTCTGTAAAATATCAAGGCATTAAAGTATGGTAGGCTACGTTCAACTTTCATATTAAATACATTTTTCATCTAGTTGTTTTGTTTATATTTTAATCCACTTTTTATCTTTAAGAATCTTCTTACTCGTTTTTATTATTTTACATTTAGTGACCCTTTTCTTTGTAACTTTTTCCTTTGTTGATTTTTCAAGTTGAATAATAACTTTTTTAAACGTCATTTCAAGTAATTATATTCAGATTTCAATTTTGTTTATAAATCGTAACACCTTTCACATTGAAAATATCAGTTCTAATACGTAATTCATCAGGACATTGTTGTGTAAAGTCAAAGAACAAATATCCGTGAGGAACCTTTGTTGCATCTTGAAACGAATCAATTAAAAATTTTCTATCATTGGGATAAGCTTGTCTAGCAAGAAAATCTATAATGGTTGCATCTTGAGGGTTTTTAAAAATAACCAAGTATTGTACATTTAAATTACGAGTTCTATGACCGCCCCTTGATGAAACAAGTTTTGAGTAATGAAAATAACAGTAACTTCAATATGTCGAGCAATTTTGTAAATAAATCATTAAAATCCTTTTCTTTATTAAGTTCCTGGTATAGATCATCGAAAATAATAACATCGCCTTGATATAATCTAGATGACCATTTTTTATCAAATCCTTTAATTATTGTCATTTTCAATTTACAGAATTGATTTTGAGTAAGTCCATGTTCTTCGTCAGCTCCTCTATGCCAATATATTTTGTTGAATTTTAATTTGAACAAGTTCGATTGTAATAAATTGCATACAAATAAAGTGTTTCCACAAGCACTTGGTCCAACTACTTGATATACAGCATCATTTCTTAATTCCGTTTTATTATTAATAATTTATTTAATTGTTTATATTTTTTTAATTTTTAGAATTACTTGGATTGAAATTATTTGAAAATGTTGAGTAACATAAATTATAAAGGAAGATATTCTATACTTGATATGAAATTCCCATTTGGAAAACCACAGCAAGTTGTAGATCGATCAGGTAAGTATCCGATAATATTTTTCAGATCGGGGAAATGTCAGGTAATGGGATTTGAAATATAATATACATGATTTAAAAATTCAATCAATCGCTGTAACAATCGATATTGGAAAATTTATAAATCTATATGAATTACAAAGAAAGGTGAATTGTATATTTGAACCAGAAATATTTCCAGCATTACGTCTTCAAAAATATAATCCATCATGTTTCAATATATTTTCAAGTGGGAAAGTATTAATCCTCGGAATAAAATCCTTGGAATATAATGATTATATGGAAAATATTAAATCAGAAATACCTAAATTAATAAATTAATAAATATTTTTTTGAATTTATTAAGTCTTAAAAAATGTGAAAAGGTAAATCATGTACATTTAAATATGTATTTTACTTTATTATTTAGTTTATCTCTTTGAAGTAATTTTAAAGAAAATTCAGGAACTTTATCCAAGAATTAAAAAATACGTTGGATTATTGCACACCAAAGTTTCTCGCATCAAAAATTTACCATTTCACAGGGATTAACATTTAAGAACTTCTCAAAATTCACTATGACAACGTTCAGGGATCTGGTGACCGATGTGTTACAAATTGCATTGTTTGTAAAGATAGTATGAGAGTAACATGTTCAAATGGATGTCCATGTTGCCACGATTTCAAACGTGACCGAACAATCCATATATTGTTGGCCGAAATGCGTAAAGAATATTACTCGGATATTTTTAATTTGAAATAAAAAATAATCTTTTTTATTTAACCTTTATTGTCAATAAAAATATTTGTATAGATTGAAAGTTTGTTATTTTTACAATTCCAAATTTATCGATGATTTTTAATTCTTTTTTACATTGAAAAATTATTAATAGACTTACAATTAAATTTTAAAAATAATAATAAATAAATTTAAAAATATTATAATAATAATAAATTAATAATAATAATAATAATAATAATAATAATATAAAATAAATAATTAAATGAAAATAAAAAATAATTATTTAATTCACATCATTAAAACAAACAATTTAATTTAATAATAATATAATTTAATAAATAAATAAAATAATTGACTTGATTAAAACAAATAATTAAAGTAAATAAAATCAAAAATTCATGATTTTTATGTAATTATTTAAAATAAAATAGTTTATGAGTTAATCGTCTTATTTTGTCTCAGGTAATTTTCTATGTCTATTTACTCGTGATTATTACTATATTTTACTAGTAAAATGTTCTAGGTCTTATACATGTATTATATACATGTATCTTTATTACGTTTAACGAATTACTATGACGATTGGAGTTCTGCTAATCTCTATGCTTTAATGATAGGCGTTTTGTATTTATTGTGGTAATAAATTATTATACTAATCTTTTTATGTTTGAGCGATTTGCGAACTTATCTTGGGTTTTATTTCAGATACTACGGCGGCTTTGAGGTATTCTTGTGTTTTAGTTTGGATTTATTTGTGATTAGTTTTATTAATAAATTATTTTTGAATTTGCCTTTTGATTCTGGAATGTCTGTGGTATGTGGGTTTCATGATCTAATACGTTTATTTCATCATGTAAGTGTATTCTCAGTATGATTGTAGGGTTGATGTACGGTCATTTTTAGGGGTTTTGATTCTCTGGTTTTCAGTTTTCGTGAGGTAATGGATAATTTCCACTACTAGTAGAGTCATATGCTCAATTATAATTTCCTTAATGTGACTTTAGGGGTCGTTTTTAGAGGCCTGTTTTAATGCGTTGACGTTAATACGTTGGGTTGTTTCTTAGCGTGCTAGATCTTTATCAAATTTATCGTCTAATTCCTATCTATACCGGTAAGTATCGTCTTAGGCGCATTTAGAATTTTTTATTTAATTTTACTAACATGATCGTTACATCGACTTCCGCAAGCCCCTTTCCCTTTAACCACAAGTTGACCCTAAGATGTTCATGTGTTTATATTAGATTTTAAGAGTGCCCACCAATATGTGTTAAAATTTAGGTCAATTTTTCGGGAGTGAGTGGAAAGGGAGTCAGCCAAAAGACTGGTTCCCGATCTCCCCACTGCCCCTATAAGCGAAAATGATTTGACATTCGAACCCGTCGTTACTCACGGTGAGGTCTCTCACGGGCACGAGCTATTGGCGGATGAACCGCACTTACACCACTCGATAGGGATGTGTGATTTTAATTACTTGTTGGTGTGTGGCTGTGCGCCGGAAAAAATTCGACATTAGTAAAACAAATTTATCTTTTCATATCATATAATTGCCCATAATATTTTTTACATAGTTGCATCATTCATATGGCATACTCATAATAATCGTTCGTGGTCACTTCAATAGTTTTCGATAGTTACCAAATATAATTGTTCTCGAGTCTGGTTTCTAAAAGCTTGTGATCCAATACTGTTTACTCTGTTAAAAAAACGCAAGATCTTTTTAAGAGAAAAGATGATCCCTCACAAATGATGATATTTTATGCGAAAATGAATTGGTATTTATACAAATTGTGTGACCCTAACCTTTTGTGTTAAATTTAAGGCGATAAAACAAAATTTGACCTTGAGATTATTTGTCTAATCTAACTCTAATTATTATTATTTTCAAGATTTAACTTGACAATTAATTCATTAAATTTTTATTTAAATTATTTCTAACCAAAATAATTTTATTTTACTTCGACTTTTTCGTTGGTTCTCTGCTTTTACGTAAATTGTCAATTTTTCGGTCAAATGTTTTGTTATTATGTTGTTTTTATGTCGCTTCGTGTGCATCTTGATGCATTTGTTATTATTTTAATTTACTTTTATGTTTTTCAATTTTATATATTTTTAATTATGTCTTTCTCGCATTTTCAGGTGGTTATTTGATGTTTATGGGTCTGATTTTAAATCTGTATGTTGTGTTTGAGTGCTATTTTCAATCCATTCAAACAAAACTTAGTGCTAGTCCAACAATTGTATAAGTAAAAAGAAGAAAGTAAGGTAACTAAATAAGCAAGACGAGCACATACCTTCTGTTGGGCCAGAACAGAGTTTCATTTAAATGAATCTGTAATAGAACGAAAATTCCACACGCAGATTTAAAATCAGACCTATAAAACATCAACTAACCACTGAAAACTTTGAGAAAAGAAATAATTAAAATATAAAATCAAGAACATAAAAATAAACTAAAATGATAACAGATGCAACAAGATACGCATGAAATAAACACAGAAATAACACGAAAACATGAAGATTTGACCGAAAATTGACAATTTTCAAGAAAAGGTAAGAGTTCAAAGTTAGAACTCAAATTAAAATAATTTGAATTGGAATCAATTCAATTAAAAATTAAAAGATAGAATTGTCAAATTAAACTATGAAATTTAATAAAATTAGAGCTAGAATATACTAGAAATCACAAGGTCAAATCTTGTTTTACTACATCAAAATGAACACGCAAAGTTAGGGTCACACAGTAAGTATATATACCGATTCATTTTTACAGAATTTTAACCAAATTTTGACAACAGAATTTTGAGAAGTAACACTCTCGTTTTTAACAGAAACCATACTTAAAGAAGAATCTATTTTATTTGGTAAGCGGACGATTTATCGAGAACTTTCTCCACGCACCACAAGAACCATCTCAAGAGAGCTCTGTTCGGGTGTCTGTGTGGGGAAAGGTATTATGTATTGAATGAAGGAATGATGAAGCCAACTATGAACTTATATGCATCAACTATGAATGTATTTGTACTTTGACAATAAAGGCTTATGAAATGAATATGATATGTCGAAATTTTTTAAGGCCCACAGCTGACACAGCATCGCAAGTAATCAAAATCTACACACCCCAACCGAACTGTGTAAGTGAGTGTATAATCGCCAACAGTTCGTGCCCGTGAAGGCTCCGGCGTGAGAAAGCAGGAGCTGGAACGTCAATATCATCCGTTATAGGGGAAATTGGAAGGTAGAGGGGCAGTCTTTTGACTATTCCTTTGCCATCCATTTCCTAAAAAATCGACCTAAACTTACATAAAACAATCGGCTTAAAATTTCGACACCGAGTAGTCCAGTGGACACTCATAATTTTCTAATATTGGCATATTCAATCTTAAGGTCAAATAAGGGAAGGTAACGGGTTGAAAGAGCGTAAATCGTTGCTATGATCAAATATTAATAAAACGATATGAATCGTCATTGAAGCCAAAATCTAAACTCAAGCGAAACTATTAATAAATAAATTATTAAACCAAAAGGTTAAATTCAATAAGAAAATAGGTCATTACAGCGAACCCTAAAATGATAACGATAAATTAGCATAGTAGAGACTTAAAATAGATAAGAGAACTAAAGATAGACGATTAAAATGAAACTTAAATTCAAAACTAGAAATAAATTACCAAAAACAAAACTTAAAATCCAATAAGCAATAAACAAACGAGAATTCAATAAGAAATTCTAGAACAGAAAGACTACGAGGAACCGATGTTCGGAAACGATAGAATTAAAACGTTATGATCTAAAACCAAAATTAATTTGAACACTACTAATTTATAAAATAGCCATCATGATAAGTATTGAATAGAAAAATTACTAACAATTACCATTACAAATAATAATATAGAAAAAATTAGACTAATCTGTATTTGCAAATAAACCTAATTATCCAGTTATTACATTATTTAATCCCACGATCGACGCTACATCCAACCTAGAATAAAATAGATAAATTAAAGAAAACCACTCAGACATAAACAACACGAAAAATAATTGTCTGATAAATTGATAGATATTATAATCCAGTAGATTAACCATAAAATCTGGTCGCAAGAGATGCGAATCCACCAAAGCGAATAGTATTTCAACTGTGGATTCTAAACGTAAAGTACACTCAACGATAATAAATAGGCAGACAACGAATATACTCACCAAAAATTATTAAACTCAGGGTAGAAACAGCTCAGAGAATACGTAGGATCCGGTGAACGGAAGAACAAAATCGCGACTCAACCAATAGCTAAATCTACAAAATTAGATCCATTATAAGCCGCTAAAGCGCGAGAAACTAGATAAAGAATATTGATTGGAATTCCAATTATATTTCAACAATCGATGTATTAATGACCACTTGGTTGACGCTAGTTAGAGTGGTCAATCATTGCAAGTAGTAATTTAGCGCGTGGCCAGTAATAGAAGATCGTAGTCAGTGAATGAATCACTGAAACCAACTCCAGATTATCTGTCAATGTAGATGACCAACCTACTACCAAAACAACTTGGACTAGTAATGACCGACGAGAAAATCATCAAAGTAGGCCGTATCCTATAAATGACACTACTCTGCATGAGGCCTGTACGGATGTCGTCTCTAAGTTTCCACTTGGCCACTTGTTTCTCAAGCTTCTGGGCCTTCTGCTCGGCGAGCCGCAAGGCTTCATTCTTCTGACCTAACTGGGCCTTCAATGTATCCATTTCCACCCTTATCTTATTTGCTGCCTCGGGGTGAAGCCACGTCTGCTCCATGTAGCGGCACTTCCGCACCATGGCCTCCGCTCTCTGGGTTTGAACTATTGCTGTTTGATGATATCCGGCTATGTCTTTGCGAAATTGTTCCAACATTTTTCGGTGTGGGTCCACTGAACAAAATTTCTTTTTAGTTTCATCTTTATTAAATCTAATTTACACAAAAGGAGTGTTAATATAATTATATATTTTAAACAATATCTTTAGTGTAAGTATTATGCCATCTAGATGGGGGAAGGGATGGGAATGTCCCCTTTATTTCTTTATACGTCTTAGAGGCATCTACCACCGTACTCATAACCACCTAATTATGACAGATATTAGCAACAACAACATTGAAAATGCCTGTGATAACCAGGGGTAGACGCATGATAACTACATTATTAATGTTATAATACTAATACGAAATTTATATTTTCCACAAAAAACGTTTTCCAATTTTCCATTTAAGAAGCTAATTTAATTCACAAAATTTAAATTTACTAAATCCACATATAGAAATTTCTAATTTAAATTACCATAAGATGATTTACAAAATTTTTATTGTAAATGGAAATTAAAAATTTTACAACAATAAAAAATATCTTATTTTATTTTATTTTTGTTTTCTTTTACTTATGTATTTTATCTTTTGCTTTTCGCTCGTTGTCATAGCAACGGGTCAAACAATTGGTAATTTTCTATGTTATAATTTCTGTATTCTTTAACCAATATCCCCAGGCACTCTTGGTTCCCCAGGTCAGCCAGACCCTCTCAAGAGGCAATTTCTAGAATCAACGTCTGCAATCGAGTATGATCTTCCATTTATTAATTATTTCATTCATCATTAAATTACAGGACACTCAGAAACAACCCGCAAAGAAAATCCCGAAATTTGGAGATTATTTAATGGCAATTTTATTTTTTGTGCAGGTGACAAGATTTTTATGTCTTTTTATTTAAATAAAGTCTAATGCGTTTACTTTTTATTCTTGCAATTACGACAATTATTAACAATGACAATCTTAATAATATTAACATCAATAGTATTCATCGAATAATAATAATAATAAATTTTGTAACAATAATATTCATTCCTGAGTAACTTATTATAATATTAGTAACAATGATAATAATATTAATAATAATAATAATAATAATCTTAATAGCTTAGTAATAATATCAATAACATCCTAGTGTCCGAAATAGCCAGAATGACAATAATACTAGTAATGATAGCAAATTAGTAATAATAATGATAGTAATGGTAATGTCAATCTATAAAGGATAATAATAATAATAATAACAACAATACAGTAGAAATCCTGGTATTAAAATCATACATCAACAACAATATATTATTAACCGTAATCGTATTAATCCAGCCACGGTTGCTAGCAACACTAATAATAATAGTAATAATAATAATAATAATAATATATTAATGATAATAATCATAATAATAATCAAAAAGGAATTTTTTATTAATAATGATGTTGGTGGTACGGATAACAAAATGATAACAATAATGATGTCAAACCATAGTAGAAGTGTTAGCGGGGTATTAGGAATAATAGTACTATATAGTCAGTGATGTATTAATAAATCTAATATTATTAATAATAATATTTTAGTAATAATAATAATAATAATAATAGTAATATAAATGATAATAATAATATAATAATAATAATAATATTAGTATGAAAATAATAATAATTTTAATAATAACAATAAATATTAATAATAATAATAACATTGATATTAATAACATCGGAATCATGATAAAGGTGTTGGGCCAGAACGTAAACGGCCTTGAGGAATGTTTAAATGGATCAGTAACACACACGCAAATATAACATGCAAATTTAAATAAACCTATTGAAACACCAATTAAACCCTATCAAATATGAGGAAAAAGAGAATTAAATATAAATTAATAAACATAAAAAAATAAATTAAAATAATAACAAAACGCACCAAGATTCGCACGATACCAACACAAATATAATAAGAAAACACAAAAAATTCGACAAGAATTGAAAAATTAATAAAAGTTCATGAAAATGAAACTTAAATCAAAAATTTGAATTAGTAATAATTCAATAAAAATTCTAAATGAAAAATTATTAAAATAAATGGAAAAAATATAAAATTAAAGAATAGAATTCACTAGAAAATAACAAGGTCGAATTTTGTTTTACTGCATCAAATTTAACATGCGAGGTTAGGGACAGAAAAAAGGTATAAATACCGATCCATTTTCACATTAAATTAAACCAAAAAAACCATTTTTGAAACTATTTTGAAACCTTTTAAAACTATTTTCAAAATCTTACTTTTAGGTGAGAAATGTTTATTTTGGAGCCCTCTCTCCACGTCACATCCTTGCAACCTCGGTAGAGCTCTGCTTGGATGTCGGCGTGGGGGGAGAGGTATTTTTATTTTATGCAATATTATGCAATTTTTATTTTTATGGATTGACATGGATGGTAATTATGTTTATTTGTTTATACTTAATAAATATTATTAATATTGATAAACTGTTTTCTATATTTAATAAATAAATAATTTTGTCGAAATTTTTCCGGCCCACAGCCAACACATAACGCAAGATAGCAAAATCTACATAGTACAGATTTGTGTAAGAGCGTGGAAAATCGCCAATGATATGTACCCATGAAGACTCAGCGTGCGGAACGCAGGGGTCGTAACGTCAATATTATCCCTATAGCTGAAACGAGAAATAAGGAAGGGGTCTCTGACTGCTTCCTCGTTTCTCATTTCTGTAAAATCGACCTAAATTTATATTACACACGGCTCAAAATCATCACACCGAGTAGTCCAGTGGGCACTCAGTAAATACAATATAAACACAATTGCGCCTAAGGTCTATTAAAGGGAAAGGGTACGGGAATAAATTAAATTGAAATCGTTGATATAGCTCAATAGATAAATGACTTGAGTTTACAGTTTGAAATAAAATAATAAAAACTCATTAAATAAGTAATGCATTAATTCAATTATTGGTAAAAATTAAATGATTATTGAGTAAAAGGAAAGACCTCATTGATTAAATTAAGTTAATCCAAATAATTTGAGCAAAACTAATATAAGTCAGTGATTAAGGAACCGAATTTCTTTAAAGTAAATTGCTGAGTGAAGCTAGATAATATAAATTCATTGATTAACAACAATTCGTTGATTGAAGTGGTTGGTTTACTCAGGGAATTCATTGGTTAAAATTAAAGGAATTTGGATAAAAGTAGGATAATTCTTCGATAAAAATCAAGTAAATATTCTAGTAAAAATAAAGTAAAGTTTGATTCAGAAAGTGGAAATAATTTAAAGTAGAGTAGTACATTGATTAAAGTACTTCATCAATTAAGGAGTAATTCACTAAAGAATTATCGAGTAACAGTAAAATGATGAACGAGAAAATTAAGTATATCATTAGTTAAATCCCTGTAATTAAAGTGACTATTACGTAAACTAACGTGATCCATTGATTAACAAGCGAAACTTTCTTTTGCAAATTGTAGGCTAAAGTAAATAATATGAATTCCTTGATAAATCTACCCGTTGATTAGAATAACAAAAATTGTCGACTAGATTGAACAACACATTAATTAGAATTAAAATAATAAGTCAAATAGATCCCCGAGAATGATTTATTGATTAGAATATGAAAATAATTTGTTAAATTACGAATAACTCGAATGACGAAAATTAATATAATTCATGGATAACATGATTTCTGGGTTCAAATTAGAATGAGTTTGGGTCGAAGTGACAAAAGCCATTAGATAAAAACCACATGTTTCTTTAAATAATATGAATTCGTAGCCTGAAGTAAAGTAATTAATGATGAAGCGAAACGGGTTATTATCTAAATAAATTAACACAAATTACAAAAAATCAAAGCTTAAGATGAAAGATAAACATTCGTATCAACATTACATAAATTGTTACTACCGATTAATTTTCTTGAACCGATAAAAGTCCACCTAGAAAATTTCCAAGATGTGAGATTTCACCCACTTGAAAGCTTCGGTAGTCGCGAGAAGTTTCCTTAGAGAAAAGGTCAATAAAATATATTCAAACTGAATAACATAATAACCTACCAAAATCGATTTAGCTGAGCTTAGGCGAATCTGTTGATTGAGAAATCTGAAAATGAACTACAATGAATCTAATTACCGGATATAAACAAATCGTCTCCTTTCAACCGCTTAAGTTGCAACGGCAAGATCCGCCGGAAATCATGCATGTAAGATCACCAAACAATACGTCTACGCACAATTAATTTATCCGGTTCAACATCCGGCCTTGCCCTTAAAAGTTCGATTAACCTGTATATATAAAATTGTTAAATAAAACTGTGAATGAAATTATAAATTCTCTTACGTCAATATACTGAAATTATACACATAATATCTAATATATAATACTTTAGAATTAACATACCTATTTAGATTAAAATAAATTAATTAGTAGATTAACCTCACATATGCTGTTAATTATACTAGTATATATCACCCTATAAAGGAGTGCATACTAAAGGGCCAGGTCCGTAAGAGAATATAACCTCGCTTATCAACGTCCCATTGAGTAAAGGAAAGTAATATTCACGTTTTAACTTATCAAACAGCAATTCGTAAATGTGAGTGAACCCTTGTCAACCGAGACGTCCGTGAACCATTTTACATAGCATCAGAGTAGTACTTGATTTTTATAATCTTAAAAGGATGCATAAGAGCGTCGGGAGGAATTAATCGACGGGATATAGCACACCTAAAGCTTCTCGATAAACCGCCCATCCGTTTTGAAAAAGTCACAACCAAACATAAAGCTAATAGAATTCGATAAGTTTAAATTTAGATAACTCCCTTAACAATAACATAGGCACCATTTATTTGATAATGACCTAACGTGGATGAATTAATTGAATCTGATAACGATGATATTTTAAACATGTCGCTCGAACGAATCGCCAGTCAAGAAACGGACAAACAGGGACGGGCAGGAGCCCCGCCAACTACGGGAATATTCGACCAGTTGCAACAACAGTGGCCGTATCCTACTACTTGGAGGATACTAGGCTTGGAAAAGGATCCTTGCGGACTCGCAGGACAGCAATACCCTGCTGCGGAGACCTACATGTACGCACAGAACCTCCTCACCCAATGGGAAAGGGTGCAGGAACAGGTGGATCTACAGGTGGTTAAGGCGAGGATGTATCTCGCAAACGTGGTAGAAGACATCCTCGCCGGGCGGATTGCAGAAGCCTACCCACCTCGACCAGTCCGCGATACTCGACGGCTCTAAAGAAAAGCTTGAAAAGACATTTTCCCGAAGAATAACTGCAAATATTACAATGTTCATGTCTTAATTGATTTAAAGAAAATTTAAAAGTCGCTCGTGTTACTTCTCCTTATAGATAGACTTGTCCCGAAATTTTGTTTAACTGAATGAATTATGATCTATTTAAGTCAATAAAAAATTAAAAGATTCTCTTTTATTATAGTGATGTCTTCCCTACGAATCCTACAAACCGAACTGGATCACGCGAGGCAGTCAAACGCGGAGCTGCTCACACAAATTATCCAACGGACCCGAGAAATACAGCAGATAAGGGCAACATGGTCAGATCCAGCAAAAACGAAAGCGGTCTACCACCGACTCACGGCGGCACAGAAAGGCTGGGCAGAAGAGCGACAGCTCAACCAGAGCCTGTGCACTCAAATCCGAGGACTAGAAGTCGCCCTAGCAGTCTGCCGGGAGGGGGAAGACGTGACATATCCGCTCGTCTTCGCTCCGTCTCAGATGCCGCAGAAAAGTACTCAATCAGCGGAGCCATCTATCACTCCAGCAAATAACCGTCGGCCGGGACGTAAGGAGCGTGCCCGACGTCGAGCAACCCAGCTTCAAACCCATTAACTCATAAATGCTGTATGTTTTGTTGATTCGAATAGAGTAGTCGTATTCATAGTCAATTTGTTTCTCTGATACATTTGTAGGCCAGCGTTATCATAAATATTCGCATCACGTCACCGAATCTTCGTCTCATCTTTCCACAGTCAAATAGGAACCGAATCTTGAATTTCTACAAGGGACAGAGCAAAGCGAGCATAGGTCTTCTATCGACAGCTCGTGAACCCGAGGGTTGTCCGAGCAACTATAGTACTAGCAATAATACTCAATTTTTGCGGACAATCCACCACTTGAACACATTACCAACGTTGCCTAGCAACGGGTGCCAAGTGGCAGTTAGCATCATTTTGTATGGCGTTACTGAGGTAACCATGAAGATAGGCAAAATACGAAACCCTGTAACCCAACAAAGGTAATATTAATGGTGCTATATAGATGTTACGGCAACAATAGTAGTCTACTAATAATATTTATAATAATAATAATAATACCAATAATCATTTAGTAACAGTAATAATAACGGTAAATGATAACAATAGTAAAACTAGCATGAAGATAATGAAAATTTTAGTAATAATAACCAAAATAATAAAAATACGAAGCTTACAACATTAATAATAATAATAAAATTAATGATAATCGCAATATGAAGATATTAATATTGATAACAACAACCATATCATAAAAATAATAATGTAAACAATAATAATAAGTAACAATAATAATGAAATTAATAATGAAGTTTTTAGTAGTAATAATAAATTTAAATGCATAATAGTCACGTCAACAGTTGTCTTGTGTGTTATAGGGTAGTGGATTTGGTTTTATGAACTGACCGAAAATTTTCTCTA
This sequence comes from Schmidtea mediterranea, assembly GCA_022537955.1. Taxonomy (NCBI): domain Eukaryota; kingdom Metazoa; phylum Platyhelminthes; order Tricladida; family Dugesiidae; genus Schmidtea; species Schmidtea mediterranea. The sequence goes on from CM039682.1 coordinate 23,089,311, forward strand.
ACGAAATAGTGAAATCTAAGAAATGAGATAACATGAAATTGTTGGAGTTATATTCGAAATCGGTTTTGGCTTTTATGTTTAGAACGTAAATTAGATTCGAATGATGATGTCACAAAGAAAAAATCTGATATGTGGCCGATCACACTTTCCATCGTGGTTAGTCTCGAATCATAATGTATGTGAATTATATAATAACTTTTCGTAACGGAATATAATTTGTCAATTAACAAAAATAATCTATCTAATTCTTCAAGATAGTGGTCTATATATTTTTCTTTTATTGTACTATTAAACTTTATATTTACCCTTACCCAGGACCTCAACTCTGCTCTTTCGAAGGTTGGGCGATAGGATTTAGGAAGGGGAGAATATTAGACGGACATGGCTACTGCCTTCGCCGCGGCTTCCCCCACTAACAACCGGTTCGATCCGGGGTATCGAAAAGAAAACAACTTGATTTTACTTTCTTGTATGCAGGTGTATTATAATTTTGTGGGTCATAATTTGATTAATGTGCTCTAAGATTAAATTCTTTTATGATGGAGGTTCGACAATAACTGAGTTAAGTTAAAATTCATCGATCATAAAAAAAATATTTCTTTAAAGCTTAAAAGGATAAAAATAACAATAAAAAAAAAACTCTTGTCGCTTCTATTTCTAAATTGAAAATATTTGAGCATTTATCATTAACATCGTTGGATTTGACACATTAATTAATTTTATTCACCCTGGTCTTAAGTGTTTTGGTGAGCCATATCAATTTCAACGAATTAGTTTTTAGGAGTCTAGTTGCAACTTATTTATTTAATTTAATTAGTTATTATCTATTTGAATTTTAGCGATTCTCTCTCGCGGTATTAACATTCTATCTTGTGAAGTCACGTTTTCCTAAAATAGCGTAGATAGAGCTCGTTTTATTCGTTTTTCGCAGTGGATTTTATTTTTATTTAGTGCAAACAAAACCAAATAGTCAATTAACCGTTACCCTATATTACATAACACAATTTCGTTTTGTCGTTCGGGGTGATAATAATATGTAGCTATGCATAGGGAAAGACTTACGCTTCATGAACGAGATAGTACCTTGTTGTGGTTCGTTCCCATTATCTGCGCGATGGGCAGAGAATCGGTCTCATCGTCCATTTTGCCAAAAGACTAGTTCTCGATCTTCCCTCTACCCCTATAAACGAATATAATATTTACGTTCGAGGCCGTCGTTACGCACGACGGAACTCTCACGGGGACACGCTTTAGGCGGAGAAACCGCACTTACACAGCGTGACTAGTTATTTATGATTTTGATAACTTGAATGTTGTGTGGCTGCGGGCCAGAAAAATTTCGACATTTAAGAATCTTTCATTTAACACGTATATTTTCAAGTAGATACATCATTGTCCATACATTAGTTTGGGTCATTCACACAACAAAAGAATTCCCACACATACGATCAAGTAGGGCTTACATATAAGGTGCTTGATTTCGTATTGTGGAAATTATTGCCGAGAGTTGCTCCTTAGATTTGTAAATTTCTAGCGAAAAGTAATTGGTTCACTAAGTGAAACACATTAAAATTCTGTGAAAATGGATTGGTATGAGGAGGGAAAACCCCTTTTCACCCACTCCTCGGGCGAATAATCAGATATGGTCATTACTGGTGCTTGGTGGACCGAGCCCGCGTGGCCTTCGGCCGGTTACTGAGAGAGGCCTTGCGTGGTGGTGGATGCCGGTACCTGCTGGCAAATTGACCAGCTAATATGTCTTCTTCTACATTTGCCAGGTACTGGCGCGCGCTGACTACTTGTAAATCCACCTGTCGTTGGTGGGCTTCTAGTTGCTTGAGGAGATGGTGGGCTTGCGCGTGGATTTCCCCGGGCGGGCTCCACTCTTCCCATGGTTGTTCGGCCAGCCATTGGTCGGGATCATTTCCTGTTAAGTCGATTAGTTGAGGCTCCGGTGGGGGAACTCAGGGCATCTCTCCTGCCGGAACTGTTCCCATGCCCATCTCCACCGATCGGCAACCGAGGTGGGGACACATATCAATGGTCTTGGATTTTCTGAGCGAAGAAGATTCATCATTATCATTATAAATGGAAAATTTATTTTTAATAAATATATATCCGTTAACAATTCGGTTAAAATTAAACCAGTTTACTAGAACATTTTACCTGAAAGGCAGATTTCCAATTCCACATCTCCGACCTTATCGGGCGACTCATCGGTCGATTTCTCGTTATAGTCCGTTGGTTGGTAGGACATTTTAATTTCTCAGAGCAAAATTCGTTTTGATTATTGATTAATCTACCTTTGCTATTTATAGTCTGGGGAAGAGAAAAAGATAGGTGTGTAAAATTACTACAGTGCTAGAGAGAACTAGTTACTTAATGCGGGTATGTAGTATAATGACGAGCTTATTATTCACCAACTTTTCCGCGAATTATCGATTTACGTAGGCGTCAAGTGTCTAATTTTCTGTATTTACTAAACTAGTAAATTTTAGAATTTATGAAATTTATCCCCGTGGAATGATCACCGTGAGTGGGAATTTATATTGTAGGTTTTAAATTTCTTAATCTCTTGTTTTTAGGAATGATGCCCTAACATGAATACTGGCGAAGCAGTTCGGTTGTCCACTTAATCTTTTCTTTGGAAGGACTATTATATTGACTAGTTATTTTCGGGTAATCTGTTATATGGAATAAATACTCTATGGATAAATCTTATAGTGAATAGGCATTCTGTTAGTAACATATCGTATTGAATGGATATTCCGTGAGTAACTCGTCATTTTGAAGGGATAATTTATGGGCAAACAAATGTTCTATGGGTAGAATTGGTATTTTAGATGAATATTCTATAGTTAAATTATTATGTTAGATAAATATTTCATGGATAAAATTGTCATATCTAAATAAATATTTTATGAATACAATCTAAAAATTTAATTTATTACGGTTAAAATTAAATTTATTTACTCTAAATTACTATTTGAAAATTTTATAAAATTAAATTTTTTATTATGATTAATCTCATTACAACTAAGGATTTTCCATTTTAAGTTATAAATATTCATCTTAACCCTTGAAAATCTATGGGTAAGGAGAAATTTGGGTATATATCCCATTATTTAAGCTCGCTTATCACCTGTTACCATGACAACAGATTAAACCTTTTCGAATTTCTATGTTGTAAATTTTGATACCTTTCCTAATAATTTTCTTTTATTTTAGATCTCCTACCGCAATCGGACCTTCCATTGCACTCCATTCCAGCATCAACACTTACCCTCAAGTATGCTCTTTCGTTTATTATTGGTTTTATTCCATTTTTAATCTATAGATCCTCCTGAATCAACCCGCAAAAGAAATCACGATATTGGGATTTATTTATGTTGGAATTACTTTTTCATCGATGTGGTAATTTTGTTGTTGAACTCTTTAATTTAATACAGTCTTATGTCTTTCTTATTTTATTTTGATGATTTTAACGTTAACTTAAGAAGGTAGTACTGGTAATAATACATTTGATATTAAAGTAATAATTTTGGTGTGATAATAGCATCAGCGGTAATAACAATAATAATAACCTATTAATAATTATTTATTTTAGTATTACAATAATGATTTTAGTATGGCAATGATATTAGTGGTGGGTTACAGGGTTTCAAATCTTGCTTATCTTCCCGGTGACCCTAGTAACGCCATACAAAGTGATGCTGATCGCCACTTGGCACCCGTTGCTAGGCAACGTTGGTAATGTGTTCAAGTGGTGGATTGTCCGCAAAAATTGAGTACCATTGGCTAGTACTATAGTTGCTCGGACAACCCTCGGGTTCACGAGCTGTCGATAGAAGACCTATGCTCGCTTTGCTCTGTCCCTCATAACTCTTCAGGATTAGTTCTTAATTGACTGTGGAACGAATTGGCGGGGTGAAAAAATGTTTATGACAATATTGGCATACGACTATGTTGAAGTAATAATTCAACTAAGATTAAAACTATTCTATTCGATTCAAGCACATGTACAACAGTTATTACTGGACGTGTTGGGGTTGTGTTGCGCGACGTCGGGCACGTTCCTTACGTCCCGGTCGGCGATGGTTGGTTGGAGTGATGGGTTGTTCTACCAGCTTGGTGGTTGTCTGTGGCAATTGTGTTGGGGCGAAGATGAGCGGGTAAGTTACCGCTTCACCTTCTCGGCATACCGCTAGGGCGACTTCGAGTCCCCGAACCTGCGTGCGCAGACTCCGATTGAGCTGGCGTTCTTCGGCCCAGCCCTTTTGAGTTGCGGTGAGTCGTTGATAGAGTATCTTCGTCCGTTTAGGGTCTAAACAGGTCGCCTTGACCTGCTGCATCTCGCGAGTTAATTGTAGGACCTGACTGAGTAACTCTGCATTCGTCTGTCTCGCGCGGTCTAGTTCGGTCTGTAGGATCCGTAGAGAGGACATCACTGTAATTAAATGGGTTGTTACAACTGCAATTTATGCTTAGTCTAATTTTTAATTTTATCAAACAAATCGAAAGTTAATTCCAGTTATATGAGAAGAAAACACACGCAGTTCTAATTATTATCAACCACTACATTAATTTGTCACTATTGTTTCAATTGTCCGGGCAGTACCGCTCTAGGCTTCTTTTGAGGGCTTCTACCGTGTAGGGTCACCTAGTGTCTCGAACTGGGCGAGGTGGATGGGCGACGGCGATCCGCCCGGCAAGGATGTCATCCATCACGTTTGCGAGATACATTCTTGCCTTGACTACTTGCAAGTCCACCCGCTCCTGCACCCGCTCCCACTGGGTGAGGAGGCCCTGCGCGTTAGAAAATATCTCGGCAGCTGGGTACTGTTGTCTATTGAGTCCCTCAGGGTCGTTATTTGGATCCGGCGCCCTCCGAGTGGCAGGGTACGGCCATTGTCTACGAGTTTTTCCGAACATTCCTGTCCTCCTGGGTGACTCCTTTCGGCATGGCGCGTCGGTCGATTGGGTGTCTGTCCATTCTAGAGACATGTTTGGCTGAAAACAATGCATTATGATCAACCACTGGCGTATGATGAACGATAGAATAAAGCGAATTATCTAAATTGTGCGCGCGATTTATTAACTGACTCGCTAGTGACTAAGTTATTGCTGTTGGGCTTACGTACTGTTCAATATTATGTTGTTGGGACGCGTCGAAACTTGCGATCGGTCACGTACTGTTATTTGTCAAATTTGTGGTCAATGTTGGGCAGAACTTAACGTTAGATCTTGTCTACATTAGGATTATCGTCAATATTAGGCTTAGGACTATTCACTAGTTCAACCCAGTTTCATGGTTACGAAGGGGTTTCCATTTATTTGCGAACATTTCACGCCCTCAAAGTACCTAAATTGGTCGATCTCGATCCATGTTTTCTATTTAGAAGGGTTTGACATGGGTCCTTACATCATGCACCTATTGGTTAACTTTTAATTCAAACTTTTTCGATTTCGTGATTTATTTAATCGGTTTCGGAATTTTACTAACTGACATAGTTATGTTAATTTAAGTGCACGTTTAATATGACGGAAATGCGCATCCGCCCCGAGATGGTCAATATTTATGTTTACGGCGTCGATTATGTCTATTGTACATCCAGGAATTACGCTGATCTGTCAAATTTGGCGGTATAATTTCCGGTCTACGGCTATTATTCGCAGATTAATCAGCTAAGTTGATATACTTCCGTTCGGTAAATCTATTAACCGGTTTTATTTACTATTCTTTCTTTCTTAGAATTTCACAATTGCGAAGCTCGACCAGATCGACTATGGTAAGTTATCATTCAATCGATCTTAATACCTTCATCTATTGGATTTTTAGTATCGCATACGTGCTTCTGCTACGAATTATGGTGGACAACTTCTATTATCGTTTGGATGTTCTATCTGCTAGTGGTTGGAAATTATTTTTCAGTTTACATCTACGTCGATTGGCCGTAAGGCTTATTTGTATTAAAGAAGATTATATTTTCCTGATCTACTGGTTATATTATAAAGTTGTGTTTGTTCGTTTTATTTGTGTATTGATCGACCTTCGAATGTCGTGAATTATTTATTACGAAATCCCCGTGATTTAAATCGCCTAGTTAATTCGATTTTCCTAGTTCCATCACTAAATTCTTGTCGTTACAATATGATCTTTGGCAAGCTGACCTATGGGTTCTTTACTGCTAATTGATGATTCTAGTCAATAGATTACCGAATTTACTCATCTTCAATCGTGGATCCTTAATAAGCTACCGTAATTGGCAAGTTTAAATCATGAATTATTCTATCTAATGTTTACTTGATTTTTCGCCGTAACATATTAACAATTGGTGGTTATTGTAACTTATTTCTCTGATTTTACTTGAATTAAGTCGATGGTTCAAATGATTTCTATTCGTTTACTTCGGAAAAGGGGATGAAGTTAATGGTAGTAGTAACTTTTATCTATGCTTGAACTATTAATTCCATTAAAATGAGCTTTGTCTAATTTATCCACGACATTAAATTGATTTATTTGCTGAAACTGGCTACAACTAATATAGCTAAACTATGAATTCAATTTATTTCTGGCAATCAGGTTTACCTAGTTTTATTACCTTGCTTTACGTCTAGAAATAGATTTTTGATCCGATCTGTTCCTCTAAACAAGTTTATCTACTATAATTGAACTATAAATTTAAATTACTGCTAACAATTATCATCCGCTAATGCAACTTTCCCATAAGTTTTACCTAATGAGTTGATTTACCTTTCATCTAAATTGGTTAAAGCTTCACTTGCATTTTGGGTACGTCTCGCAATCAGTTTCGTTTAACACATGAATTTGATTTACTATTATTATCACTAAAGTTGTTTAATCTCTTTGAACCATTAACCTTTATCGTAGTATTGGGTTTTATTTAGATCAGAGGTTTAAATTAACAATAAAGGTTTTCACGGGCATTAGTTATATCAACGATTTTAACTCAATTTATTACAATACCCTTCACGAGTTCTATTTTATCCCGTTTACTTTAATCCTGAATCAAAGAGTTAGTTTAGATTGAACCGTGAGTCACTTAAATTTTCAATAATCATTTTTTTAAATCCACATTAATTAAGGGAATATTTATTTTTAATGACAAAAAAAATCTTTTAACTTGATGGATAACTTCAATTTAAGGGACTCGCTGAACTACTTACGATATCCATATTTTGATTTTCAATGACATAAGTTGATTTAATATACTACTAATTAATTCATTTCTAAACATCAATTTAATTTATTTATATCAACGATTTCAATTGATTCATCCCCGTACCCTTTCCCTTTAATAGATCTTAAGCGCCTTTGTGTTTATATTATATTTATTGAGTGCCCACTGGACTACTCGGTGTGATGATTTTAAGCCGTTTGTAATATGATTTTAGGTCGATTTTACAGAATTGAGAAACGACGAAGCAGCCAGAGACTTCTTCCTTATTTCTCGCTTCAGCTATAGGGATAAATATTGACGTTACGACCGCTGCGTTGCGCACGCTGAGTCTTCACGGGTGCATATCATTGGCGATTTTCCACGCTCTTACATGCATCTGCACTATGTTGATTTTACTATCTTGCGTGATGTGTCGGCTGTGGGCCGGAAAAATTTCGACATTTAAAATTTATAAAGACATATAAAACAAGTTATATATATTAATGATATTTATTAATTATAAAACAAACTAATTACCCATTTTTAACCATTCCATAAATTGAAAAACATCATAGCATAAAATAACATAACATAAATGCCTCTCTCCCCACGTCGCCGCCAAGCAGAGCTCTATAGAGATGCTATGGACGTGACGTGGAAAGAGGGTTCCAATTAAAATATTTCTCACCTAGATAATAGCTGTAAATTCGAAATAGCTTCAAACAATTAAGATTTTCAAAAATAGTTAAAACAATTCTCAAAGTGGTTTTCAAGATTTGAAAATATGGTTGTTTCGAAAAACGGTTAAATTTAATGTGAAAATGGATCAGTATATATACCTAATTTTATGACTTGTGAAATTTGATGCAGTAAAACAAAATTCGACCTTGTTCTTTTCTAGCAAATTCTATTATTTATTTTTAGAATTTTTTTATTTAGAATTTTTATTGAATTATTGCTAATTCAAATTTTTCGATTTAAATCTTGCTTTAATGAACTTTAATTGATTTTCCCAATTTCGTCGAATTTGTTGTGTTTTCTTGTTGTATTTGTGTAGATATCGTGCGGATCTTGGTGCATTTTGTTGATATTTTAATTTATTTTTATGTTTATTATTTTATATTTAATTCTTTTATTTCTCAGGTTTTATCGGGTTTACTTGGTGTTTCAGAGGGTTTATTTAAATTGCGTGTTATTTTTGCGTTATGGTGTTTCTGATCCATTTAAACATTTCTCAAGGCCGTTTACGTTCTGGCCCAACATAAAACACTCGGGGGGTCCGTAAAATTGCGACCCGCAATTTCAATTGATTTCAAAATGGTACATACATTTCCGTTTTCAATATTCACATTCATAAAAAGTTTCTACGGTAAGGTTAAATCATCAAAGCAAAGATGGACTTAAGATCCGGCTACAATACATAGTCAAATTGGATAGTTCAGTTTTAATATCAATGCAAATTTTATAAGATCAGTTTAAATCAATATCAGTTCAAATCACTATAGATCAGTCTGAGTTAATCAATCAATGTAAATCAGTTATATTTGGCTTCGAATGAATCACTGACGGCTTGGGTTTCGCTTTCGAGCTGGGTTGATCTTGAGGGGGTAATTGATAGAAATCTGCGAGAGTCTTGAAGTTTCGTTAGTTTTGGTAATTTTTCGAATTTGGGTGAACATTCTTCTGACTTTTTGAATTTGGGTATTTTGCCTTGGTTTGTTTTTTGTTAGGCCGAGGATGAGACAACATATTAGGAGTATTATGTTAGATGTTATACTAATCGGTAGTATTAGTTCGATTGATAGACTTGTCATTGCATGGGGTTCATTTTTCTGTTTGATTTGTTTTCCTTGTTGTTTTTTGATTGATAGGACGATCTTTTGAATTTCTTGGATTGGTTTATTATTGGGATTTGCTTTGGCTTTTCTTTGAATTTGTCTGATGAGGGTTTCTAGGGTTTTCTTTATCTCACGGTTCTCATTTTTTATATTGGCTATCTCTTCATTATTTTTTAGTAGGGTTTGCACCATTGTTTGGGTTTTCTCGATATTCTGTTTTAATTCGTCCTTGTTTTCTTTTGTGGGGCATTGCATACATTGGAGGTTTATTTGTTGACATTCCTCATTATTGGGATTACTACAAATTTCTTTGAAATCGGCACAGGTGCTGTCTTCTTTTCTGAAGGGTTGGGATTTCTCGCATTTTCCTAACGGATTCTCGGTATTGCACTCTCTCATTATTATCATCATTATTATCCACAGGTTTGGGTTCATACTTTCTATTTTTATACGTAATCAATTTTATATTTATTTACAAGATGGTTTCGTTTATTTACAGTGGAGTTTTAGCCCTTTTTATTCTTTCTCTTTTTCTGGGGTTGAGTGTCTCTCGCACTCCTCTTTAGTTTTATTTTCTGCGAATCTCATTATTAGGACTTGGGCTTTTATTAATCGCTCGGTTATTTTTGGGAGTTCTTTTAGTCGTTCTTTGTTTTCTTTGATTACTCTTTGTTGATTATAGATTTTCATTTGGAGGTTTCTTTCTTTTGTTTGTTTTCTCTTGAGTTGACGTTTATAATTGACTCGTTTGGTTGTCTGTTTTTCCAGCTTTCGTCTCACTTCTTGAAGCTGTTCCGTTAGCGCTTTAATCTCATCTTGAGCTTGTTGATGGCTCTCTTTTATCTCTCTGGCTTCTTTACAACTGTCTTCTAGTTGTATTACGTATCTTTGTTCGCTTTTCCTGCTATCTCTCATTCGTTCTGCTTCGGTTTTCCAATAATCTTCCAGGATTACACGGGTTTTTATTTCTGCTAGTTCTCGTCTTAATCGTTCATTTTCTCTCTTTTGATTTCTATTTTCTCCCATTAGTTTCCGTTTTATCATATTGACTAGTTGTTTTGACTGTATTAGTTGTTGATTTACCCGGGCGATTTCTGATTCTTGCTCCTCCACTAATTCTTGCCATTCTTTTCTTTCTGCTCTCCATCTTTTACTGTAATATCTCAGTGGGTCTTGCTCTATTGGTTCTACTAATTGAATTGGGCTTGGTACGTATTCCCCGTCTTCTAGATTCATTCGGATTTCTATTTCATTTGGATTCATGCTAAATATACATTGGTTATGATTTTTCTGTTTTTATTATTTTTCTTTATTTTTATTATTTTTACACTTTTTACAATTTTCTCTTTAAATTTACACTATCGTTTCGTCCGTCTCCCCGAATCCTTCATCGGGTTCGGCGGGTACTTGAGTTGGCATTTCCGTCGGATATAACGGCATAAGCAGGATTGGTGGTCGGCTCTGCAAGGTATTTATTTCTGCACGCAAGGCGTTTGATATTTGTATCTCTTCGTCTAAGAGATAGGCAAGATATTCCGCATTTTCGGTTAATTCCTCCACTCGCATTTCTAATTGATGCGTGTTTTCTAACGCTTTTAGTTTTTCAATTTCTTTTCTCAAATTCTGCTCGTTTTCCTCATATCCTTGCTTTATCGTTTCTATCTCTGCTTTAACTTGTCCTTTCAGCTGTTCGTTGACTTCGTGTTGATGTCTCAACTGGATTTCTTTAAATACTGCAACTCCTCGGTGTCCGTTCACCTCCTGCTGAAGTTCTGTTATCCTCTCGTTTAATTGTTGGTTTTGCCGTCTTTCATCCGTTTGTTCGTGTAGGGTTTCCGATATTTTCTGATTTAACTGGTCGATCCATTTTCTGAGGTCCTTGTCGGTTTTTCTGAGCCTTCTTATTGTGTTTTGTCTGGCTCGTTCATGGTATTCCATTGTTTGGATTTCTTCGTTCAGTTCTTCAATTGTTTCTTTCTGCACTTCGACTTGTTCCCATAGCTCCCAATCTTCCATATTCAATATCTTTTTGGGTAACAGTCTTATCTCTTTCTTGGCTTCTTGGTACTGGTTCTTCCATCTTCTTGCTTCTGATTTGATCCACTTTTCTTTGTCTTCCGTTTTTATTTGTTGTATTTGTCTCTGTTTAAGAGTCTTTTCTTGTTCTATTAGCATCTCCTTCATTCTCGTTTGTTGCCATACTATTTCGTGATCTTGTTTTTGTATATGTTCCCATTGCATCGCATTCTCGATTTTCGACAATCTATACTTGTCTTTCCACTTTCTCGCTTCTCCTGTTGTTTGGATCACCATTCTTTCCTGTCTATCGTCTCTGGGCTCTCTAATTTTCTTTGATGGTTTTGGCCCTTGATTTCTCAACTTGTTGACTTCCTTTTTCGCATTTTCCCATTTGGTTTGTACGCTCTTGTTCTATCTTCCTCTTCGGCTATTTGCTGAATATAATGTCTAGCGCGTGCTTCCCAGTCATTCCTTGCACGCTCCTTCTCTCCGTACCACTTCGTTTTCCAGTGAAGTGCTTGCCGTTTTGCCCATTCTTTGGCTTGTTCCATATGGGTTCTCTTTGTCTTCTCTATTCGGTATTGGGTGCTAATTTGCCCAATTTCCTCCTGCATTTGTTGTATAATTTTTATCGTCTCCTCTCCTTCTTCTCGTATCTCTGCTTCTTTATCTTTTATCACTTCTCGCAATCTTTCGATTTCACTTTGTTGATCCTGCTTCTCTTGCTCTAGGGTTTGTATCTCTTTCCTTTGGTTTTTGATTCTATTTTGGTTCCGCATGAATTCCTTCATCATTTCCTCTTCTCGCTCTTGGTACGTTTTCTCTTTTCTTTCTGGGTAAGTTATTTTTTTGTTCTAGTTGTTTTTCCCACTTTTCTTTCATCATTTTCGTTTTTAGAGTCTCTTGCACTAATTCCTCTTCTGCGATTAGTAGCATTTCTTTTAATTGTAACGTTCTTTGTCTCCATAATTCTACTTCCTCACTTGTTACTTTTATTGACTCTGGTTGATCTTTGATTGCTGGTTTTGATTCTTCAGCCTCTTTTACAACTTCTTTTGTCTCGTTTGGATTCATAATTGTTTTCTGAATATTAATAATCGATTATTCTCTCTTTTCAATCATTTCAAAATTTTATCATAATTTACATCGTCTCGTATTTTTGTGATTTTTGAGTTTTTATAATTTTTTGTTTTTACGTTTATCTTTATTTACACTTTTTACATATTGCTTCCATTTTTAATTACTGATCAGCGAAACGGAATCCTTTGATCCGCCCCGTTGATCGGCTTTCTACATACTGGACATATATCAACTTTTAACCCACATGCTTCACATGTGACCATATGTCCACAAGGCATATAAATTATTTCTACATGTTTTTGCCAACATGTCACACATTGATACTGCTCCAAAATAGCTTCCTTTATCATTGATTTTTCACGATTTTCTTTCGGTTTCTCTTGATATCGCTTGATTGCTCGGATTACTGCTTGTGTTGAGTCGTACCATTCTAAATTGTTAGCTAATCTTTCTTTGATTATTTTTCTCATTTTTTGAGTATCCACTCCTGATAATAACATTATGGTCCTCGTTTTTGGTCGATCTAATATATCTTCCACTTGCTGGTTTGTAATTATTATTTCGATATTCTTTGATTCTTTTTCTTGTTTATACATACACTTCCCTTTATGCTTTAGCTTTTTAACATTCTGATCTGGTATTGGCTGCTGATTTTTGCATCCTTCGCACATTATTCCTCTTGCTGTCTGACAGTACCCTTGACTCGCAAATTCTGCTGCTCTTGGGTTTCCTTTGAAAGTTTTAATTCTCTCTTCGAATGTTCTATTTATAGTCTCTTTTTCCCATATTAGTTCTGTTGGATCTTCGAAATTCTTTATTATCGTTATCTTTTTCTCGCCTCCCTTTTCATCTTGGTCTACTTCCGACTGTCGAAGTCCTTCTAGTCTGTTCATCGCTTGGTTTCCGACGTCAATGTTAATTCTAAATGGGCAGGTTGAGAATTTCCTCAGGTGTTCTCGTTTAGCTGTCTCTCCCTTCTCCCAATGCGATAGTCTTCCTTGACAGTAAATACAGGTAACTTCATCTGGTAATTCGGGGGTTCCTGAGAAAAAGAATCCTTGTGCTGCCATCTCTTTACTCTGTCGGTCGGTAAATACCTTATTATCTTTGAACGTTAAATATCTCTGTTCCTCTTTCCTCAACTCCTCGTATCTTACTCTTCTCTGTGAGTAAATTACTTTCCTCATTTTCCATGGTCGTCCGGTTGTGTCGAAACTGGTATAATGTTTAATTGCAATTGCTAAGGTCTTTATTTTTTCTTCTTCTTCTGGTTTTTTCCATAGTCTCGTCCATATCGAATCTGGTCCTTCTCTCATCTGTACTGTTATCTCTTCGCTGGTTCCGCTTGCCATCTAAATATCGTCATTATTTTTGAATTTTTTGTTTTTCTGATTTTTCTGATTATTTGTAATTTTTTGATTTTTATTTGGTTTTTTGTTATTTTATTTACATTTTTACACTTTCTTTCTCTCTTTACAACGTCTTGTCTGGCTTCTCTACTTCCAATTTTATATACAGATTATCTTCTCGCAAGAATCCCTCTCCTCTCAATCGTTGTTGTGGATAAAATCGTGGTGTCCCAATCGCTGTGTTCCAGTCGGTTGTTGGTCTTCCCATCTGTGGTTCATTTCCTGTTCTGATCGGATTGCGATAGTCCTCTTGTCCTTTCATTGTTAATATCATATTTTGTTTAAAAGGCCATGTTAATAGTTCATCATAATCTCCTCTTCCTACTCTGACGAAGACACTGATATGGGTGCCCGTTGCATTCCCATCTACATTTGGATATAGTCTAATGCCCAATTTGTATCCATTTTCCCAACTGTATATTGGTGGACTGTCTAGGATTCTCTGTGTTCCATCTTTTGCTGTCTGGAGTTTTTCTGCGAATTCGGTTATTTTCCATATAAATGGTGCTGTAAGATGTTTTCTGGCTATCGAGCTGTTGGTTTCTAGTTCCTTTAGGCTGTTGGTCATCTGTTGCATTTTCTTTTCTATTTCGGCCATTTTCTTGAGTGTATTTCCTTGGCTTCTCTCGAAATTCTTTCTGGACTCCAATATTTCTCTTATTATTGCCTTTTGTGAATCATTTTCTGTTCGTAGGCTTTTTACTTCCCATGCCAACATTCCTATCGTTTTCATCATGATTTCGGTGTGCTCGATACTATTTTCCATCATATGCTTTCGCATCTCTGCAATTGGTAGTTGCGCTTGGCAATTAAACAGTTCCAATGGACATTTGACTGGTTTGCCGATACATTCGTTCCAGTGTTCCTTTAGTTTGACTTTATCTCTCCTGTCGCAATTGTTTGCGCATATCCCTTCGTATAGATCACATATTTGTTCCTCTTTTGGATTCCGATGTTCCATTTCTATTTTTATCCATTCATCGATAACTCCACAGAATTCGCATTTTTCCTCTCTCTTGATGCACACTTTGTGATGTTCTTTCATCGTCTTTTTTGTTGTGGTGGTTTGAATTTTTCGCACAGTATCTCGTTATATTCACATTCGTTTGCGTGACTTTCGGCTTCCTTCATCAGTCCTTTCCATTCGCATTCTTTTACTCAGCATTGGACTAATAGATTATTGATCTCTTTGTTGGTGGCTTTATCCATTGTTGTAGGATCTTCATTTCTTTCCACTATTTCGTCGCATCCAGGGCATTTTATTGTTTTTGTTTCTATCACTTCTATCGTACATTCTGTACATATTCTGCATCCGCATTTCGTCTGTCTTGCTCCAATCAGTAATTCTTTACATTTACAGCACTTTAGTCTTTCTTTTATATCGTTCACCACTTTGATTTTTTCCTTCATTATTCGTCTCGTAGTTTCGGATGGATTCTCGCTTCCTCTAATTTTCTCGATGATCGTCTGCATATCTACAAAAATTTTCAATTATTTGACGTTGCTTCGTTTCCGTCGTTTTATTTTTACATATTTACACGGTACGCTTTATTTTTACTCTACTGTTGAATCCGGTTCTGGGGTGAATTCTGGCATCGATGCTATCCATTCCACCCAACTTGCTGGATCTACGTGCTGTTGATTGCTACGTAATCTTCTAATTTCGTCAGCTTGCCATCTAACTTGATCTGCTAATTGTTCATTCATTCTCTGCAATTGTAGTATAGTTCTTTGTTGCTCCTCTAGTCTTATAGCTTGTTGTAAACCTCTGTTCACACTTTCCGTTAATACTAGGTGAGTGTTTGTCCACTGAGTTTGCGCATTGTTTGTTATTAATGTCATTAATTCACATTGTCGTCTCCACGTTGCCTCAATTCCTGGATCTTGATATATTCCTTGATCTAATTCCACAATCTCTATAGGTGCATTGGCAGCTGCTGGTTGTTGAATTCCTTCTACGAATGGTGGTATTCTAACTTGATTTTTGTTGATTTGCATTATTCGGATTCATCTGTTGGTTATAATACATCATTAATTCATCGCATTCATTTCTGTTTGCTTACTATTTCTGACACATTTTGTACAATATTTATATATACGTGCATACTATTACTACTACTATACTACATAATATTTTACACTATATACAACGTCTTTTTCTCGTTTTACACCATCGTCTCCGGGGACTCTATACGCAGTGTCCGTATATCCCCGTATTTCTCGTTCGTTATCTGGTATACATCAAATTCGTTTGACCATTTTTGTGCTTCGATAATGGGCGGTTCTTTTAACCAGAGTCCGCTTGTACTAGAATTTCCTATGATTTCATATTCCTCAGTTCTTTCTGCATCGTATTGTCCTAATTCGATATCGTAATTGAATTTTTCTACTGCTGGCCATAATCTTTTCTTTGCCGGCTTCTTTCTGCATTTGGTAGTTCTTACTAATTGAATTACTATCAGCATCACTACGCTGCTTATTACTGCTGTTGTTATCCAGATCATTTTAATCATATAACTTGTTTCCTTAGGCTGCGTGGTTGTGTTTTCTCTTATACTGGTTGTCTCCATTATTCCTTCCTTTGGTTGCACATTCTTAAGTGCTTTCTGGAGTTGTAATGCTTCGTGGATTGAAAGATGGCTGTCGTCCATGATCATTCCTTTTTTCCATGTTTCGTTTCCTGGTTTTCTCTCAGATTGTTTTATTATAGGTTGATCTGTCGCATTTGATTTGAGTGGTTTCCTTGTTATCGTTCTCCAATGCTCATGAGTTCCCTTTTTGGATATTTATTACATATTTTCCGAGTTTTCTTTTCGTCGGTATGCGATACTTTCGATTCGTTATCGTTTTGCTTGTTTCACATTGTATTCTTTTGTTTACTGGTTCGTTTCTTTTAGGTTCGTATACGCAGATTTTTGTGATAGGTTTTTCACCTGTGTTCTCAATTACTATTTCTTCTTCGTTTGCTGCATTTGACTCTATGTTTATTATTACTGCTTTACTTTCTCTGATCTGTCGTTGGTACGGTTCCTCTTTTGTTTCTTTTTCCGGACGTTTTGTCGTAATTGATTCTAATAACTTTCTGGTTATTGATTTCCAGTAATCATCTCTTCCTTTCTGAACATGTACTATGTACTTTCCACGCTTTCTTTTGGTTGGGATGCGGTATTTTTGGTTTTTGATATCTTCATTTGATTGACATTTGATTCTTTCATTTATCGTTCCGTTCTTTTTAGTTTCGAATACACAAACTTTTGTAATGGGTTCTTTGCCCATATTTTCGACTATTATCTCTTCTCCGCTCTTTGGGTCTGATTCTACTTTTATTATTATTTCTTTATTTTCTCGTACTCGACGTTGATATGGCTCTTCTTTTGGTGTTGTGAATTTTTCTCCCAGGGTTTTGGCTAATGTGCATGCTATTATAATGTCATTATTGGCACATATTATATATTCCGCATTGCCCCTCTAGACTATCCCATTCGCATTTCTTTCCTGCTTTCATATTCATTTTCCAACAATCGATAATTTTATTTTGTATACATACTTGTTCAATCGTTTCTATTCCTTTGTTTATTATTCGCAATTTGCCTATCCCTGGCTTTACTTGGATTTTTACGTTTCTATCTTCTGTCGCATCTCTACATACATCTTTGGTGGTTTGACATGATGATGAGTTTTCGGATCGTATTTCCATCTTTCCTGGTTTTCCTATTGAGTCGAATTGACAACTTATGCTTGTATTCATCGTCAATTGTAAGCATATTCCTTTACTTGAGATTCCTTTCTCATTTATTGTTCGTATTCTGAACGATTTTATCTCCTTCGTGATGTTTTCCTCAGCTTCTGTTAACTTGATGGACGTAATCAATATCATTATTTTTTGTAGCAGGGTCGGTCGGTTTTGATTTTTTCTTTGTTGTAGTATCTTTTTATTATGTAACAGCATCCCTTGGTTTTGTTTTTCTCTTGTTGTTGTCGTTATTCGATTCCTGACGTTCCTCGTTAGATGATTCCTTTTTCTCTTGTTGTGCGGATTTATTTTTGTCTCTAGCATTTTGATCGCCTTGATCTTTGCTGTTGTCACTTCCTCCTTCTTCATTATTACCTCCATCCGGGGTTTCCTTTGAAATGTCGTCCTCGACATTTATTATTTCAATTATTTCCTCGTATACTTTTATTATTCTTGCTTTTATATCGTCCATTTCTTTTATCTCTTGTTTATTCGCTTGAAATCTTATTTGCTTTCGATGCCATCTGTGTATTATCATCAATAGTTGTTCCTTTCTATCTCCGATTCGTATTGCTTCTTTTGGATGATTGGTGAATTTTAGTCCTTCCCACTTCAACATTGCTTTTATTGTTTTTGGGAATGGATAGTGAGCATATATTGTTTCTTTTAAGAGAACGTTTCTGTTTCTTACCATATAGTTCAGATCGAATACTTTGAGTGATGATCCTTCGTAGGTCCATTTCATCAGATTGGCTGTTGCTTCGTCTTGTTTGGCATCGATAGCTTCCCATAATGTTTGGATTGTTTTACCCATCATTTCTCTCTCTCTGATTGTCGCGTTACTGGTTATAAATTTTATTGCACTTGCCTGTCTGGATTTCAGCGCATAATGTAGTACATTGTTTTCTCCATTGTCTTTTTCTTTGAACGATGATCCTGTTTTTAGTAGTTCTCTCAGAACTGTCGTAGAAGCATCTGCTGCAACTGCGAACATTAATGGTGTTTGCCCCTCTTCGTTTGGTATATTTGAGGCGTGTCCGCATTCCTGCATAAGTTGGATTATGTCTATTATCCTTTGAGTGTTTCTATGCTGTACTGCAATATGTAAAGGTACGTTTCCTTCTACATCCGCCATAGTGAAGATCATGGGTATACTTTCCTTGATACGATCCATTTCTGGTGGGCTTCTAGCTCCTTTAGCATAATCCATTGCGATTTTTCCCGCTTTGTTTACTATTCTCATCCATCCTTTTCCTTCGACCCATTCTGGCATTATTTCTCTGATAGCTTTTACTATTTAATCCATCTTGTTACATTGTCCTTGAGTCGCGTTTAGAGTTATTATGATTCATCCGGATTTAGGTTCCCCGTATGTTATTTGATGTCGATTCTAATTTCGACTCATCCGTTAGTCCGTTATACTCAGCTGTTGAGTTGTGAATCTAGTTTGCATACCTCGATCTCTGTTCTCATGTTATGTTCTCGGTATTGCTTACATCTGGCTTACGTTTACGAAATAGCCTAGTAAGGGGTTGTGACCAATTTAAAAACTCGAGCATTGTTCTCGTTTACATAACATATCTCAATAAAGTCTTTACAACATCTTTGTAATTTTCTGGCTACTCCTGGGATATTCTGGCGTTGCGATTTTAACCCAATCTCCAACCTGAAAGTTAATTGCTCGCGTACGTCTCGCTTTTGGTCATGTAACTCTTTGTAGCTCTCTTGAATTAAATCTAATATTCATACTGCTTTCCAGATCTCTTTGATTCGCTCTTTGAATCCTGTTACATAATTGTCAATTTCCAATATATGTGATATCGGTGGTTGAAATTTTCTTAAGTCTAATCGCATGGTTGCATCCCTGCCGTACATAATTTGGAATGGACTCATTTTTGTTGCCGAGTGTATTGACAATTCTGTAATGCCATAAAGGGCAATAGATTATATATCATGTCCCAATCCTTTGGTGTCGCTTACATAATTGACATCATTCTATTAATAGCCATAAATCGTTCGTTGACCATTGTTTGCGGGTGTACGTGAATGTTCTCAAATTTTGCATCTGAAGTAATTCGTTACCATCCTCTATGATTCGCCCATAAAGTTGTTCCTTGATCAGTTAGATCTGTTTTTGGGGGTGTTCCGTATCTACAGCATATTTCCTCTACCCAGGATTATCGCTAATGTTCTGGCTTTTTTGGTCTGGTTTATTGCGAATGGCTTCCGGGGAATTTTGATAATTAATACTGTCACTACTAAATTATAGATATTCCCATCGTGTGTTTCTGGTAATGGTCCTACTACATCCATTGCATAATTGTCAATGGGTTCTGGTGGAATTGGCATTGGTTTTAGCGGTGCGTTCAATTTACTTCCTGTGCTTTTCCCGTTGCACATATCTAGGCAAATTCTTTATCCATCCTTAATCACGTTTCTCCGATATTTGGCCAATAATATTTTTGGCGTAGTCTTGCTTCCGTCTTTTTTGCCGACATGTGTCCTCCAAGTTTTCCATCGTGATATTGCATCAATACCTCTTTTCGTCTACTCTCTGGTAAAACACATGAGTCCCGTTTTTCGCCATCCATTAAGTAATAACCATCCTTTCTCCTATGGTATATTCGTTGTCCCTGTGTTTTTCCATAGCTCTTTTAATTACTGTTGTTTCGAAGATTTTCATACATTGGTTCCATGAATTCGATTATTGTTTTCAACCTCTTCGTCTTCTTCTGTCATTTTTCGTTTTGTGAAGTCCGATATCTTCTGCGATGATCATTGCATATTCGTCTCCATCTTGATCCATTAGTTCCCAATACAAATTCTGAAACAACAATCCGCGTTGCCGTTCGACTTTTCCTGATTTGAATTTTATATAACGGTGAGTATTCTTGTAACTGCATTGCCCCATCTCATTAATCTACTCGAGGCTTTCTTTGTGTTGGCCCACCGATACGAATGGTGATGATCTGTTAGTGATGTATATCTCGTGACCCCAAATAAATATATTGAAAATGTTTGATAGCTTGGTTATTGCTAAGCTCTCTTTCAGTCAACAAGAAGTAATTCTTTTTCATGTTTCTTGAACGTTCGACTATAATATCCATTAACTCGTTCTCTTCTCGTCAATCTCATGTCCCTAAGAACTCTCCAGATATATCCACTTGCGTCTGTGCTAACACAAAAACGGTATTCTTAAAATCTGGGTGTAACGAGTAAATTGGTGCGATATCATTTATCTCTGAGTGTTTTCAAAGGCTGTTTCTGTCCTCCTCCATATAAACGGGGTATCTTTTTTGGTCAATTCTTGTATGGTCCGCAATAGTTCGTAACTCTTTGAAGAACTTTCCGGTAGTACCACATAGGCCTAAGAATTCTTGTACTTGTTGTGACTGTCTTTGGTGCTGGGCAATTCTTTATCTTTTCGATGTTTCTTGGATCTGGTTCTTTGCCTTTTGCTGATACAATATGTCCTAAGAAGGTAACTTTTTTCCTTGCCCAATCACATTTTGATGGTTTCATTCTTAAACTTCCATTTCTCCAGTCCGAACGAAATACATTACGCGATTCTTTTAAATGTTGCCGAAGTACTTAGAATAAATTAAATCATCAATATATACATACAATTGTTTAATGCCGTGATTTAAACAAAATTCATTAACATCTCTGGAATGAAAGCTGGTGCGTTAGTTAGTCCGAAGCTTTTCTTAAATTGATATAGATCTTTTCCGATAGTAAAGGCAGTTTTTTCTCTGTCCTCCTCTTTGACTTTTATTTGCCAATAACCACTTTTTAAATCTAATGATGTAAAATTAACTGCTCCGTGAAAGTTTTGTAACATCTCTTTATTCTGGTAACGGTATGTATCTCGTTTTGTTACTGCATTGAGTCGTATACTAACTATACAGAACCGTTGTGTTTCCGCTTTTTCTTTACCATGACCACTGGAAATTGACCTATGGCGAGCAACTGTTTCGATTCTCTGCGTCTAACATCTTTGAACTATTCTTTTTCTGCACAGATTTCTGAGCTTCAGCCAGTCGATATGGCCGTAGTGTTATTGGGGTATCATCTGTTAATGTATCGTGTGTTGTGATCCACATCACTTGTACCGAGATCTAAGTCAGATGCTGCAAATATATTCTTTTGAATTCATTAGGGCAGTGTTTGTAATTAGTTCTTTCTCGTTTCGTTTAGTAGATGAACCTGTCGATTGTCCATAATTCTTCCCAGTTCGCTTCAGTTTTTTGCTAGTTGGAGTTCGATATCCATCATCGTGTTAGCTTTCCCAATCTTCGTTTTCGTAAATGACTTGTCTTCCTCGTCAAAAATTTTGTAAATATTAATTGGATATTTCACTGTATCGTTATCGTTAACACTATTTCTCTGGCCTAATGGCAGTTCCTTTTCTTTTTCTCAAATTGTGTGATTAGGTTCAAAAAATCATTCAATCACCTCTATTTCTTCGTTTACTTTCACATAACATCATTTGTGTGCGCACCGGCACTACTAATTTTCTCTGAGCATCTCAACTTCTGATTTCAGCATACATATTCCGTCCCGGTTTATCCTCTCAGCTCCATCGATCCTAGATCTATATTATCTCTTTTAGTAATTCTGGCAATGAAGAATCTGTTCCCATTATACAATTCTGGCACTCAATCTCCTGATAACTGCTAAATACGTATTGATTTTTACATTTATATTCGATTATTGACCAGATTTCCGAGACTGCCCTACGATTTCTTTGCTGCAAGTTAATTAAAATCCAAGTTAGCTTCTCTTCTGGCCCAATCTTCCGGTAATTTATCCATTTTTATTGCTGAGTGTTTGCTCCCGAGTATCACATATTGCTTTTATTTCTACCCCATTTATTTCTATGGGTTACCGTTAATGTTGGCCAGCTAATGTTTGTAAACATAGCTATAATGTTCGAGTTCTGGTCCTGATCCACACTTCTTGACTTTGGCTGGTTCTTGTACTAATCTGCCCAATTTGGGTTCGTATGGTACTGGATAAATGTTTCGTAATGTTGTTGATCTTGGTGTCGGTACGTGTCTTCTGCTGGCATGTTTCTCTCTACTGATGGAAAAATCTGCTTTCTTTAGACATTCTATACGGTGGTGGATGATTATAATGTCCAACTATGTCTTGTCTGTGATTTTCCCATTGGTTGAGTTGCTCTTGAGTTAGCATCTGCGTTCCTCCTTGGTTTCATAATGTTCGCTGTATTACTGCTATCATCCCTGAAATTTATCCATCGTTTCCAGTTACTCGTTTTTTGTCGCTTCATTCTGGTTTTCCTTTCGGCTTCTAATCCATTATTGCTTTAAATTTCGTCCACTTCTTCATCGGTACGTTCATTTTTCGTTAGAATTCCTACTAATCCTTTATCTTGTGGATATCCTTTTTGAGTGTCCATGTAATAACCATTGCTTTACTAAACGGTAAAAAATCCAATTGCCATTTCCATTGATTTTCTCTCTCTTTGTAGATATCAAAACATGCTAACATTTGTGTTATGATTACTCTTCAGATTTGAATAATAAGAATTATTCCTAAAGATTCCGCCATCATTGTCGAAAGATAAGAATCTTCCACCACAATGGCTTTCCATCATATTTGCTGTAGCGTGTTGAAAATGATCGGTGATTAGTAAAATTCGTAGTTTGGGTTTCTCCCTCCCATAGTTTGTTACCTCACCGTTATCGTCCACAATATTAGATAGTATGCGCTTGCCTTTGGTGCTGGGAAATAATAAATGTTTCTCTGGCCTCGTTCCAGATCTTTTGTTTGGTATATCCCGCATCTGTGATATATAACTGGTTTGAATTCTGCTTCGCTGGCAATTCTGTTAACCAAATATTTTTGGTGGTGCTACAATTACTCGAGTTGGGATTGTAACCAACTCCATCTCTTATTTCGAATAACGGTCCAATATACATTACTACAACTGAAACATATTAGGAACGTAATTTCTCTGGATTTTTATCATCCTTGTCACGTTGAAGCGAATCTGATTTTCCTTTATGCATATCTCTAATTCGTTTATGCATTTATCTCTTGGGATTTGTTTGAAATTCTCTGGCAGTTTTGCATGCTTTTCACATTGTATTGTACAGTAACTTCTCCAACGATTCCTCCCAAAAATATATCCCTTCTTGAGTGTGTAATCGGAAATTGCGTTATCGGATTTGTGATTGCCAATTGCTAGCTCTTTTGTTTTAATATTTCTCCTGTCAAGATCATGCGAGGTGGTTTTAACTAAATCGTAGTATATTTGCTCTGTTGATTGCCAATCCTTTGTGGATATTAAAGAAATCCATCTTGTTTATTTATATATGATGATATAGTTTTACAATCGCTTGGGGTCTATTGCGCTTTTGCGTTACGGTATTGCTGTTCGAGATAAAAATATTCCTTTCATAATTTGTACTGGCTACCATTTCGGTCACATGTTGCTCACCATTCGTCCTTTTATCAATCTCATTCCCGATTGTGGTGTCTGTTGATATACTGACTGTTGGCGTGAACCTCGTGATCCGATAGTTGTGGTGATCGTTGGTTTTTCCAGATTCTTCCGGTTTCTCGCGTAATTCACTATGCCACTTTTTTGAAGTGTTAGTTTTCGGTTTCCTGTGCACTGTTCCTTGCACTTCCACAAATATTGGCAGCTTTTCAATAAAGGTAGTCCTACAAGTTCTGGTATCGGCGTTGATATACGATCGTTGACGATATCCCGTATTCCATGATCTATCTGTTGCAGACAATGTGAAGGATACTTTTTCCATTGCTTGCGGCCTGGATCAGAATATCCTTGGTATCTGTCCTTCACAAT
This sequence comes from Schmidtea mediterranea, assembly GCA_022537955.1. NCBI lineage: Eukaryota > Metazoa > Platyhelminthes > Tricladida > Dugesiidae > Schmidtea > Schmidtea mediterranea. Next base: position 23,113,409 of record CM039682.1, read on the forward strand.
TCTTGATAGCTTTCGATCAACTACTACTCCTTTGACATTGATTTAATAGGTGTACTCTCCTCCTTGACACGTTCCCGTCTCCCGCCGTTATGTCTTCCGGCAGCATATACTCGGGTATAGTTTTTTATTTTTTCCTTCCTCGGCTGCTACATTCCACTCGTCCACTATATTGGAGATACGTCTGTCGTGAAATACTTCTTCACATTTCGCTCCTCGTTACTGAACCTACTGTTGTTCGTCCTTTGCTTCGTTAATTGTTGAATGTGAGTGAATGTCCGCAATGAAATGCTACGATTTCCGCGTACTAACCATCCTTGATTTCCGTTTTAAAATGACGTCTACTTCTTGGAATATACGTTATATGAACTGCTGTTGCCGTTGTCCTGTAATCTACCAGGGTTTGCAGCTTTGCACTCTTCTGTTCTTTAATGAGTATTTGTCACCAAATCTTTAGGTGATGTATCTAACAATTCGTATACTACAAACTGGTTTCTTACTCCTTTTTACGCACATGCATCCATATTATTGTATTGTAGTGATTATCGGTATTTCATCCCTTTTCTAGCTGTTTTTGGATCGCTTGCATAATCGTTGTCTCGAATTCCGTTAATAACTCTTTAACTTACGCTGCAATCATCTCGGTTTGATCATCTTACTTACCAAATTTTATAAAGGCTTGCCATCTCACTCTGAGTCAAGGATGAATTGTTCGAATTACTTTCCTGATGATGTCTGTTTATCTGCAAAATTCATATCCATTTTGGGTTGTATCTTGGAGTTCGCCTTTCTGTAATATCACTATTCGTATTGTACCATCAAGGTAGGCCATTCCTACCAAATATCTGTTTGGGTCCTAAGATCGTTTCGTTAAGTGATATTTATCATAATAATTCCTCTGATCTTTGGTGTAGTTCGTACTTTATTGTCCATGATTTATTATTATTGGTTTATTGCTGCCCAATAGCTGTTTCGCGCTTCTGTTCCGATATTATGAGTTTTAAATTTCTCTTATTTCTGGATTTGCTAATCCAGCATATCAGTTAATCAATTATTCGATCCACTTTGCTCCTGTTCTTGATCCTTATCAGTTTTTCCCTTAACTGCTTCGTTACTTGCCTACCTGTTAATTTCGTTCCGTCAATGGTCCATCGCATTTGTTCTTTAAGTTTCCTTTCCTGGAGCCTGTGTTTATTCAATTTTCGGTTCGTCCTTTGGGTTTCTTTCCATTGCTGTATCCTGTTTCTTTTCGTTGGGTTGTTCGTCTGCCGTTCTTTGGATGTTTAGCCTCTCTCTCATTACTCAGTTATCTACCATTCTCTCCTGTCGAGCTTCGGCGTCTTCTTCTTTTTCTTTTTATTCCTCTTCGGTATTCTGGCTCTAATAATTTCGACTGGTTGTTTTTGGACACATACTAGCTCGTCTGTTCATCTGTTTATCAAGATCGTTTTCATTTTCTGTTCATGAACAATATCTCTTGATTCCGGTATTTCTCCTGGTGTTTCTTCGTCCATCAATATCATTTAGATCATTTCAGTCCTCTCTTCATCTCACTGTTGTGATGACGATTACTTCTATCTGCGGCAGGTGGAACTTGGCGTATTTTAGACTCTCTTGTTCGTCCGCTAATGGGCGTTTTCGTTTTGATTTCTACTTGTTATTGAGTTCTCTACCCGCAATCTTTTGCTACTTGTTTAATATATTTACTAATCCAGTTCAATTTGCGTACTTTCCAATTTCAAGATCCATCACTTAGTGATCGTCCTTCTTTGTAAATGAAATGGCAATCTCAAATATGGTATTCTCTTTTTCCACTTCATCTTACTTTGGGCAGTGAATAAAATTCTCTTCAATGGTCGAAATCTGGTGTCATAATTTTTAAACTATACTTTTCCTATTGCTTCGGCTGTCCCATTCAATGTGTTCCATTTTCGGATAATTTCTCGAAATTGTCCTGGGTACCACGCATACATTCTCCGATACTCCTCTATTTCCTTTACGATATTTTCGCAGGTTCTCCACTCTGCTACAGAAGAATCAATTATCCATTTGCTAAATTCTGTTACAGTTCGTCTTCTGATTCTTGCTCGGTCTCAATACGCTGCTAACGTCTCTTACATTTTTGCGTTCCGTACGTGTTATATTCTTCTCCACGGGTCGTCTATATCTGTGGGTCAAGTATTATCCGGAATTCGTTTTTCGAGTACCACTGATTTCGTGGTCTCGCTTGTTTCTTGTTGATTCGCAATTTCATTTTCTCGTTCTGTCACTTCTCGTATGTAATCGAATCATCTTTTTACGAAATTGAGGTGTTACATATTTTTCACAGAAAATTGTGGTACTTACTCCTCCTGCGATCATTTCATGGATTTTTGGCTTTTGACTTATCATAGATCTTGGGTCACACTAATTTTTTCCGCTGTGTCGCTCCTTTCCCATTTTCCGGGTTTAGCGATTGAAATTGTGACTTTTCGATTATGGCCATTCTATACATTGCCGTCATATCCCTGCCTCTTGCTAATTAGAAAATACACGGATAGATATTTTCCTTTCCAACCCCGTCCTCCGTTTGGGTACACTTCAATTTCATCCGATCCTCCGATCTACATGTATAGATTGATGGCTTGTAATACCGATGATTTTCTATCTCTTTCTTCAGCCCATTTTACTTTCTCGAGCCCATCCAGCCATTTTCCATGTGTATGGGCTATTCAGCTCTATCGTTTAATTTCCTCGTCTTCTTCCTGTGGCCATTCTTTCGTTTATCAATTTCCTCTGGTAAATTTCATAATGGTCATCTTCTGTAATATATTCGCAAGGTTTTTTTCGTTAGCTGCGTCTTCCGGCCTCTCCGGTATTAATTTTCTCCATTTTGGTTCGTTCTCTCCATTTTCCATTTTCCATTCTTTCGTCTTTTCGTCATACAAACCTTTTCTTTGCCGGGTCCATGGTGGTTTGATCGCATCTTGAGTCGTCTATCGCGGTGTAACTTTTGTGCTCAACTTCGCATCTTGTCTCCATATACATGGTAGATGGAAATATTTGGTCCATCTCTTTTTCATTTCCTCTTGAAATTCTGGATCTGTTGTTCCCTTTTTGTTGTATTTTTCCTTCTGGTCATCCATGGCTATGATATTGAATTGGTTTGTCCGTCTTCCATATACCTAATTCGTATATCGGTGGTTTCGTTCTCTGCGGACTTATTTGCCCCGTTGTGATACATTATGGCCAAGTCTTTCTACCAAACCGTCAGTACTACTTTCGATTATTGGTTTGGATAATTTTCTCGATTTATCCGGTCGTATAAATTCGTGGCATTTGCAATTCGGGATCTTATAGTATTTCTTTTATTCATCATTTGGTAGCTTTATTTTATCTTTCATTGGTCAATCCCCCTCTCATAATTCTTTGGTGCTCTCCATATTTGGCTAATCAGACTCATCTGTTCTCTCGTTGTCAAATCTCATAATGTCTGTGGTCTCGTACAGCTTCTTAAAATATTTTCATTGAAATCGTCTAGTTATACGATAATCGGTTATATATTTCTTAGCTTTGGTCTATTGCTTGTTCCTGTCATTTTTTATTCTGGTTCTGCCTTCATTATCTTTTGTCTTTCTTTTTCTAATCCAGGTTTATTTCTTTGGCTATACATATTTGATTCTGCCATAATTTCGCATGTCGTTTTCCTCGGTTTCTTTTTTGTTTAATGTTTACCACGTTTATTCCTTTGGCCATATAGAGCACTGCTAGGTGTATGTCTCGCTATTATTTTTCCTTCCTTGAATAATACAAGGGCTTATTTTTATAACTGGGCTCCAGTTTTTTCACATACCCAATCGGTACAACTCGTTTGTGCTTCGCCTCTTGTTGCTATTATCTGTCTTGGTATCTCTGGAAAATCATATTAATTACCCTGAATACCTTCTCTACAATATTCTCTCAGATTCTCCTTGGTATTTTTCTTATCATATCTTTTCCGTGATGCCGTAAAATGTACCATTTATCTGTTGGAATGTCCTTTCGCAATTAATTTTCATTAATTCTGCTGTATGGGGTTGTACTCTGAGGTTTAGAACATTTGATTTCGATCTACTTCTTCTACAATCTCGTGATTTCTTTAATATCTCGGTTTCATCTTTCTCTTGGCACAATTCGTTTCCATATTCCTTTCCTCCATTCGGATTTGGATCGTCTTTTTGCAGGTTTATTTTCCCTCGCATGACTGAAATATTTCTCCGACCCACGACTGCTTAATTTCCACTTTCGTCTCATCTGTTTGAATCGCTGGTATTCGTCTCAGCATAATTGAATATGTGGTTGTTCCTCCTCTTTCATTATCTTGTTGGTCCTTTGTTGACAATATCTCCATATTATTCTTGTTCTCGATTTGAGCTTCACTCCACGTGGGCTTTTCTTTTCTGATTCTGTTTCTATTTTTTTGTAGCAGTTATCCTCTGGTTCGATTTTTTGTTATATATTGGTTGATATCTTTTCTTTTCCTTGTGACGTTGATGCTTCTTGCTCATCTTTTTGTAGTTCCAATTCCTGGTTCTTTCATTTCTTGCTGATAGCACTTTCTCATGCCCTAGCACTTACAGCAACTTCTATTTTTTGATCAGTGCTTGTTCTTGTTCTAATTGTTTCAGTGCTCCCGTCTATTTTTACTATTAGGTGCCTTCTTCTTAGTTCGCTTTCTCTGTGTCCAGGATGCTTCTTTTTCTTTAATTGATCTTCCCTCTTGTTCTTAGGTTCCTCTTGTTTTTATTTTCCTCGAAGTGTGCTCTCTGTCTTATTGTGTCATAAATTTCTTTTCGAAGTTCATCTAATCCTCGTACACTAATGTTTCCTTGTTTTGATCCCTCCGTTATCATCATTCTGCTCGTTTTAATCCTTGAGTTCGGGTTTCCCTCCGGTTTCTCCCATTATCGTCTCTTCTTTTTAACTGTCGACGTCTTTGTTTTTCCTCCTCGCAAATTCCTTTTGATGGCCTTATTTTCTCCATCGTATTTTAATTCAACTGTTTTTTTCGTTATCAGTTATCATAATTTCCTCCCCTTCGTTCTCAACACACTGCTCCGCAGTGTGAGTTCATCTGGAATTTCCATTTCTCATCATATTGATCTCTTCGGGGTTTGTTTTCGAATTTTCCCATCTTGCTGGATTTTCTGAGCTTTTTTTCCCCCTCTGTTTGAGTCTTCTGCCATTCAGCCTTGTGTTGCTCTTGATACTTCTCCTAGTTCTCAAGCTCTGAATCTTCTCATTGCTCTCATTACGTTGATCGTTGTTGTTGTATATTGGTGGGCAAATTCTGTTGCATCATCTCTTTTAAATTCATGGGCATTCGTTTGTAGTGTTTCTCGTAGCATGTCTATCTCTTGCATCACGTTAATTTGCGGGTTCCATACGAGTTATTAATCTTGACTGGTTTGGTTCTCTCTTATGTGCACTTGGCTGCGAGGTGTCCTTGTTGACCACAATGTAACATACGCTTACTACTTAAGTGTCTACATATATTTTCTCAGTATGCGCCTCGTTTACCACATATCTGGCAGTTGTAATTTCCCGGAAAACAATTCTCTGACCGATGTTCCTATTCTATTGACATGTGGAGCATTTTTCATTGCATTTGGATTGCTCCTGAAATTTATATTAATAACTTACTTGGTTATTACCTTTATCTTCCGGATTTCTCGTTACTTGGTGGCTTGAACATCTGCTGTGCTTCTTGAATATTGATTCATAGCTGGATTGGTTAATTGTCTGTTTTGAATTTGTTGCATTGACTGTTGATGTTGTTGGTTCTGGTGGCAAGACTGCCACTTGTATCCCGTCACAGATTGGGCTTCAACATCTGTTTGCGATTGCTACTGCTTATTCTAAATGTTTCTGGTGCCAACATCCAAGTTTGGCCTACGTATGTCTTCCTCTTGATTCCTCTTATTGAAGAACGTCTTACATTTTATCTCGGGCAAATCTGCTTCCCGAACGGCTTCTTTAACAATTCTTTTAATTCAAAGGCGTATGACCGCATTCGATTCATCTCGTCTTTGTTTTCCGATGTAGGAAGTCCAATATCCTTCCTATTCCCCTTTTTCTCTATCCCGAATATCTTTATTAAAGAACTCTTTAATCTCTGTCCACGTTGGTCAAAAATTCGTTGCGTCTCTCGCTTCCTTCTACAAATACAATCTTGTGCGCGTTCCCTTTCCAAATACAAGGTAATCGCTTCCTTTTACTTTTGATCTGTCCAGTGACAGATAATTTTTATACACTCGATTTCCTTTATGAAATGTATCCAAATTTGTTGAGGCTGCCGTCAAACCGGTTCTCCTCAAACTTTTCTCATGAATTCCCTACTGTTGTAATTATTGTTATTTATCATCAGGTTTGGATCCGGAGTTCGAAAGTCTGTGTTGGATTTATGAATTCGCATGTTGAGTAATGTTTAAGTTTTTAATCTCCTTCCTCTCGTTCTCTGATTCTATATTGGCAACCGGTTTTCTATATCGTTTATTTCGTTTTCTTCGCTACTGTTGAATTCAACGTCGGTTAATCACTATCTGTGCCGGTTTCCTGTCGCTGCTGTAAATTGATACTCAGGTTTTGGCACTTCTACCGTTCCGAACTTTTTTCTTTCTTTCCGGCTTTTAATAAACTTTTCTCTATTCTCTGGTTTTTGCTTCTCGTGTGTGCTGATTGCTATCAAGGTTACGGGTTATTCGTCTGCCTTGACTGAATTTTATCGTTTCTCTTTTCTGCTTTGGTTCTTTGAAGAATTCTGGTTGCTTATCTGCTTTAACTACTCTGACGTTTATTCCAAATTCTTTTCTGCCTCGTTTATTTAAGTTTCTTTGTTATCATTTGCTTTGTCGTTTGCTCTGAAATATTTTTCTCCTTTGCTTTGCCTTGCACTTGACTTGTTGCTTTGTTTGACTATGATTCCAAAAATAAATAACACTCCAACATTCTATACTCTATACTAATTTCTCCTCCATTTACCATACTATATATGTTTATCATCCGCTTGGTTCGCATTTATCGTGGTGGTCTTCTTTATCTGACTCACCCCCACACCTCATTTTAAGTCTATTTTTTTAAATTATCTTATACCTCGTAAAATTAATCTATTAATCTCGTCATCAATTATCTATATATCTTATCAGTTTATCCTTATCAGTCGTATCAATTATCTATAACCGTATATCAAATAATATAAATCATCACATTCATACTCCATTCAAATCCATTAATAATTATTTTCCTAGTCTCCCGAAAAAATTCGTTACCTAATCTCAGTCGCGGCGCTCTAATACCTCCTATAATTTTCCGGTTGGCTCTTCGGCCTTCGGCTTTGACTCTTTTACTGTCATTCTGTGACCTTAACATCTATCCCATAATCTATTCATCCTTACTCATATCATATCTCAATCTGGCACTCTATGGCTCTAGTATCTGACATAATCAATGGCCGGCACTCTATGGTACTCTAAAATAAACTAACCATATTCATATCTCATTCCGGCACTCTATGGCCTCTATAACTACATAATTATCGCGCACTCTATGGCCTCTAATATCTAATCATCATCATCCGGCACCCCTAAATGGCCTCTAGTATCTGATCATAATCATCCGGCACTCTATGGCCCTCTAGTATCTGGACATAATCATCCGGCACTACTATGGGCCTCTAGTATCTGATCATAATCATATTGTCATCATCTTTACTCATATTCGATTTCGTCTTATTCATATTATCTCTCATTGTTTTCAACCGACTTGAAGCTCATCAGTGAACTTTTGGAGTATGTTTGAGGCCTCACACTGACTCTCAACCATGCCGTCTTTGGCCCGCATCTCTTTCCGGTTACGCTTTACTGACACCGCCATTCGGATATTTGGTACTCGGTGTGGGATCCGGTATTGTACAAACTCCTCGCTGGCGAATAAAAAAACATCCCATCGGTACTCGGTGGTGGGATCCGGTTGTGTAACTCGAAGAATATAAAAGTAATGGAAATGCCTAGACGTTCAAATCAAGTTCCAAAAGCGGTTTACTGAATTCCCGAATAGTGGAAAAAGAAAAGAAAGCGTTAAAAGTGGGAGCGTGAAAATAAACTATCAAATCTCTGCCCGCCCTTCCATCAGATTTCTCGGCTCAATTCGGCCGCTCTCATCTGGCTTTAGTAGGACATTTTTGAG